>PVLC010031666.1:0-18610 GCA_004027655.1 Graphiurus murinus
TGTGTGTGTGTGTGTGTGTGTGTGTGTGTGTGTGTGTGTGTGTGGTACAGGGACCCAGGAGTATTCTGCCTCTGAGCTACACCCCCAGCCCTATTTTTTATTCTTTATTTTGAAATAGGGTCTCACTAAATTGTGGAGGGTCTCACTAAGTTGCTGAGGCTGGCTGCGAACCAGGATCCTCCAGTCTCAGCCTCCCAGGTACTGGGATTACAAGTGTGTGCCACCACGCCCAGCTAGATGCTCCAGCATTTTGACCATGATAGTTTTTAATTGCCCCTAACACATGTTTGGGCTACTGCACACAGATGGGGCTAGTTCAGAGAGTTGCCAACCAGGAACACTGAGCTACTGACATCTACCATATTGCTATTCAAGCTTAGTAAGCCAATGGGAAGTCTTATTGGTTGGCTTTGAATTTAGAATTCTGTCCTATTCTCACATACGTTTCATCTGTTATTTGCTATTAGATAACAGTATTTCCCAACTTCATTTAAATTTGTACAGCTGCCATGTCGTGGGCCAACTATAAACAATGCCGGTATACTCTAAACCCTTGATAATAGCCGAATTCAATGTGGTGATATTATTTGAGTACATTTGTACTGAGGGAAAGCTTGTGTTGACTGTAATGAAGAAAGTGAAACAAATGAGACAAGACATCATATTGCTTTATTTTTGTTTTGCTTTGTTTTTTGGTGCTGGCTATCAAACCCAGGGCTTCTGTACCACTGAGCTACCTCCCCAGCCCAGATTGCTAAATCAAGTAAAATCCAAGTCCCTGTCACATAGGTTTGCAAGATACCCAGTATTAATCATGATTAAGAAGGCCCTTTCCTCCCCCACAGTTGAATAAATCCTTGAAGCTGAATCAGGCCAGAAGTCTGGGGTAAGGACTCTGGCCTTCTGTGAATACACTTCCTCAGACATGGCTCATGGTTGTAGTCAACTTGTAGATTTTAAAAGTGGGTTGGACTGCTGATCAGAGCATACAATTCCCTTATAAATCACTAAATAGTTGGAATTTTTTTCATAGTACCAAAGGCCAGCTCCTCTCAGTCATTTTTATCATACTCAACCCCACCAGGATACTGTGTTGGAAGGGGAATAATGGTCTAGTCTATGCAAGAACCTATAGAGAATTCCATTTGTTTTCTAACCCATCCCCAACCTCTTCTCTTAGAACAAAACCCCATTTCCTTTTCAAGCCCTTGAATTCTTTTGCTCTTGGACCATCTGAGATAATATGTGTGAGAAAGCTCAGGGCATATAGGTACTTCACGTGATTATAATCATTGTGTTCCACTTTCCTTAGGAATTCAAAACAAAGCTTCTTGACTCCCCTGGGATAGGGGAAATCTGAGTGTATGACAAAGTCCAACTGGCCTTCTCAGTTTTGTGTGATAAGTTACATGAAATTAAGGCATGGGTAGTTTCTCCAGCAAGTGATTCTGTTAAAATAGTTAGTGGCTTAACTATTTTATGAATTTAGTGAATTGCTCACTCTGTGCACATCTAGACTACTAAGAAATATAAAGTGTAAATTTAGTGTTCATTGTTTTCTTCTTCTATATATTTGCTTTTACTCTTTCTGCAGCACACAATTCATATCAGCTATCCTAGCAGATAACAAAGAAAAATAATGTTCTCAGCTAATCTCACAGATACTACCCAAGATATGCATTTTAAAAGTTTACATAGATATGACTGATCTACTCATGACAGCAGTGTGAATAACTGTGTAATCATTTTACTAGAGGAACCTAAGAGAGCAGCTTCTCTTGGTGATATATTCTTTTTTTTTTTTTTTTTTTTTTTTTGCAGTACTGGGGATTGAACTCAGGAGCATTCTACCTCTGAGCTACACCCTCAATCCTATTTTTTATTCTTTATTTTGAAACCGAGTCTCTCACTAAGTTGCAGAGTGCCTCACTAGGTAGCTGAGGCTGGCCGCAAACCCGGATCCTCTGGTCTCAGCCTCCCAAATGCTGGGATTACAGTGTGTACCACCTCGCCCGGCTTGATATATTCTTTTTAAAGTTAGCTTAAATTCTCACTCAAACCTGGTGGATCCACATTAGTGGAGAGGTTAAAGTGAATACAATTTCAAATGTTGTAGCTTAACTACACATAATTCTTGGAGCTCATGATTAGCTACATTTAACTTTATCACTTATTCATTTATTTGATTACTAGGGTTTTATGTATTCACTCCCCTGTTTCCTCATTTACTTTTCTAGTTGGAGATTGACAGTACATGTTGATATATTCTGCTGAGGTTTTCTTTATTACTGGTATGTCTAGCCTTGTGGTACCCATGGTCTCTGTTGAGCTTACCACTTTCCTGTGAAAATTTCCCTGGGTCATATGTCTATTTTTAGGAGATAAATACTATGTTTACTAAAGTTTACTGGAGTCACATGAAAACTTTTGTGTGGATTCTTTAATTTTGAACATTTGAGGCTAGTTTGGTACAATGTAGACAATGTATAAACATACACACACACACACACACACACACACACACTGCTGCCAATACACACATACACATAAAAACAGATGGATAAAAATAAAGATATTTCTATTTTTGTTTAAAATTATAGTTAAAAGCTGGACATGGTAGTGCATACCTGTAATGCCAGTACTTAGAAAGTTGAAACAGGAAGATCACAAGTTTGAGGCCAGCCTCAGTAACTTAGAGAGACAGAGAGACCCTGTTTCAAAATAAAATATATATATAGGGTTAAGGGTATAGCTCAGAGGTAGAATGCCCCTCGGTTGGGTTCAATCCCCAGAACCACACACACACACACACACACACACACAAATGTAGTCATAAGGGCTGGGATGTAGCTCATTGATACTTTTTAGCGTACATGAAGCCCTGGTTCTATCCCCAGACCTGCAGAATACATACAAGCAAACAAACAAAACCTTAGTCATGAGACAGGTTCAAAAGCTCAGTCATTTATAAAGAAGATGACTCCAGAGGACTGTAATATGGTTTTCTGAGGACTCAGACCATGTTAGTACGTTTGGAAACACTGAGGCATATTTTGAAGATTATGCAAATGTGATGGAATATCAAACTCAATGGTTACTACCACCTTTAAAATGGTCCTTTTCTTGTTTTTAGAGTGAAAAAATGAATCATGCCAGTGGAAAAAATAGTTTAGACAAGCAAATAGCAATTTTAAAAAGGGTAGTATTGTTTTTGTAGAAGCCAGCCTGCAACATGGCTACTGAAAAAAAGTAATTGTCAAAAAATTCAGAATAGGCTCATCTAAATTCGTAGTGTATAATGACTTATTAGCACAAAAATAGTAAAAATGTGTTTATAAAAATGGTTACTGCTGTTGAGTAAGGGTTGAAAGAGACAGGTATGCTGAAATCGAACTATTACATAGAGCGACTATTAGTTGAATTTCAGTCTCCTGTTGTGGGCAGGAGCAGGTTCCTCAGCCCTCACCACGGAACAGGGAAGAGAAAGGTCTCCCCTCTGCAGCTAGTTGTGTCTCTAGCTTTTCCTTCACCAGCAGTTTCTGTTTTTTCTGTTTGTTTAGTGGTCTATTTTTGCCATTTTTTTCTTCAAATCTTTCAGAATCACTTTTAAATAGCAGAGTTTTCCTTTTTTATCTATTCTGAGGGATTACATACACGTGTAGTGGATGTTTTCCTCTTCTTTACATTTCATATTTTTATCACCATCTTTGATTTGAAACCTATTACCTTTTAATAACATGTTTCTAGTTTGTAATTGTTTTTATTTGCTACATGGTCTGAGAGGTTCATAGTTTTCCATGTATTCAAATAATACTTCAGGATTCAGCCTCTCTTTGTCCCCTTCTAAGAGGTGCAGAATTGATATGCTTCTTCTGTATCTTACTTCATCTTCAGCTTCTCTCTCCCTCTTATCACCTGAGGTAAATTATCGTCCCCCAAGCTGGACCCTCAACCGTGAGGCCCCAATGGAGACGATAACTGAACGTTGCTGGTTCAAACTTCTCTTTATTATACCTCTCTCTCTCTCTCTCTCTCTGGGATCAAGGACACTACCCAAGCAGTAACAGTTACAGTACAGAAACCGTCTCTCCAAATAGTGCCTTTTCAACAGACTCCCAAAAACCCCTCTCTCCAGCAATCAACCTTCCACCAGCAACCCACCAACCACCAGCAACCAACCAGCCTCCCAGCAACCGCCCGCCTTCTCCTCT
Organism: Graphiurus murinus; assembly: GCA_004027655.1. Taxonomy (NCBI): domain Eukaryota; kingdom Metazoa; phylum Chordata; class Mammalia; order Rodentia; family Gliridae; genus Graphiurus; species Graphiurus murinus. The sequence goes on from PVLC010031666.1 coordinate 4,212, forward strand.
AAACCTGTCCCTCCCGCAGGAGGTGGAGGTTCTTAAAGCCGCGCAGGGCCTGAGCCACGAGGTGCCTCATACAGCTCTCACCTGGGCTGGCCACAAGCCGGGCGTGCTGGTGCATGTGCTCTAGTGTGGCGCAGCCCTAGGATGTTACCACCTGCAGCCACTTCTGGCACTCTGCCAGGCGCCATCTAGAGGCGGGGCCTTTCTGGCTGGGCTAAGACCCCAACAGTAAATTATATTTTTGTTTCTAAATTGCAGTAGCCTATTACATTTACATTTTGTTCTACTTCTAATAGCTAGGTTATATATATATATATATATTCCAGTACCAATATATATATATTAGTACTGGAAGAGGCTAAACCCAAGGGCATTTTACCTCTGAACTACATCCCAGACCTATTTTACTTTTTATTTTAAAATGGGGTCTCGACAAATTGCTGAGGGTCTTGTTAAATTGCTGAGGCTGTCCTTGAACCTGTGATCCTCCTATCTCAGCCTCCCAAATATTGGCATTACAGGTATATGCCACCATACCTGGCTGGATAGTCTTTTCAATGATTTCTCCACTCACCTCCAAACTTATACTTAAAAAAGAGCTCAAAGAGTTGGGTATGATAGCACATGCCTATCATCCCAGTACTTGGGAGGCTGAGACAGGAAGATCACAGGTTCCAGGCCAGCCTCAGCAACTTAGGGAGGCCCTCAGCAACTTAGTGAGACTCTGTTTCAAAATAAAAAGTAAGATAGGTAGAGTCAATCCCCAATAATACACACACACACACACACACACACACACACCTCTCAAAGGAGTTATGCTCTAGATTTCTTGCATGTTTCATATTACCTGGCAATTACTTTTAATTTGAAATGATAACTTGTTAAGAGTGTACATTCTTGGCTTATATTTTCCTTCCTTGAGGACTTGATAGACATTGCTCCATTGCCTTTTATAGTGATTTGAATTTTTTCAGTGAAGTCTGAGGTCAGCCAGATTTCATTCTCTTAGACAGAAGCATTGGTTGTTTCTTGTCCCATAGTGTGCTCTATCACTAAGCACTAGTAGAATTACCGGGGTCTGTGCTAATCATTCCAAAGCAACTTGCCCCTGTATACAGTGTGCCCATTTTACTCACACATTTGTGTTAGAGTTTTGTGTAATTTTTGTCTGCTTCCTATTTATCATAGTTTTTCTTTAACTTTTTGTTACCATCTTTGTATATAATCGGTCTTAAACTGGTTCTTTTTTCTGACTTGTTTTTAATGCACACATCAATCAGCCATTTGATGAAGGATAGTATTGAGGTGGGCTGTGTAGAATTCAGAAGGCAGTTTGGATTTTAGACTATGGCTTTTGAACACATTCTCAATAACACTCTACCCTATGAATATAAATTGATTCTGAGTTAGCAAGAAGTCTCTCTGGCACATAGATAAGAAGCCACAAGTACATATATTTCCTCCTTCTTCATATCCTCTGTCTCTTTTTCCCTTTCTTCCCTCCTTTTTTGGTAGTGATTTCCCTTGCTTCTCTGCAGAGCTGCTGGTCACTGATAGCATCTCTACCACTCTATTTTACCCACAGCAGCTCCCTTGAGAAGATGGTACATCCGCATGCATCCGTACTCAGCCTGGCAGCATCTGACTCTCTGTGGTATAAAATAAGGTTTACTGGGGATCCTGCAACCTCTGTGTTAAACTCACTTGGCTGCTCAAGGGAAGAGTAGTTCTTTCTGTCCTGGTGAGTCAGCCTGCTGTGCAGTATGTTACTCTGCGCGGGTCCTCAAGGAGCCCTCCTCTGGCCTGGGATTATTTTCACTGCATTTGTCAGCAGTTGTGATTTAGTGTTGTGGTTGTTTCTTCATAGGTTGTGGTTTAAGTTATGGTTGTTTCCTAGCATATTAATGAATTATCGTTATGTAATGAACCACTCCAAAATTTACTTAAATTAACCACAATTTAATACTTCTCCTAATCCTGTTGTTTGGTCAGGCATTTCTGCTGGTCTCACCTGGGTTCATTTATGTGAGATGCTGAAACACCTGTAACATCTGGGTTTCTTCCACACCATTTTTCAGTGTTTGGAGAGGGTGAGAGGCTGCAAGGCCTCTGACAGCTGAGGCTAGATGGACACATAACACTTCTGTGTTCTGTTGGTTAAGCAAGTCAGGGAATCAGTCTGGTTTCAAGGGATGGCCAAGTCACAGTGTGAAAGGGTGTGAATACAGTGACAGAAGGAATGATTGTGCCATTCTTTAGGCCAACAGTCTACCACACTTTGGTTCATCTTTTGACTTATGTTTCTTGATCTTGTTTTTGTTTGGTTACATAATAAAGGAGCAAAGAAACTTTTATATCGTTGCCTTTAATAAGAAGTGACACTTACTAGTTTGTTGTTGTTTTTTTTGTTTGTTTTTTTTTGCGGTACTGGGGATTGAACTCAGGGGCATTCTACCTCTGAGCTATACCCCCAGCCCTATTTTTTATTCTTTATTTTTGAAACCGAGTCTCACTAAGTTGCGGAGTGCCTCACTAGGTAGCTGAGGCTGGCCGCAAACCCGGTCTCAGCCTCCCGAATGCTGGGATTACAAGCGTGCACCACCATGCCCGGCTCGACACTTACTAGTTTTAATGGTGCTGAATAACAAAAGGAGCACATACTGTTACACCTTCTTTTCAATGGCATAGCACCTTTTATGTTTTATGCTTTTAAAGCCCATGAGAAATATCTTAAGAAGTATCTCTACTATATGTGGTCAATAGCTCCCAGTTATCATGCAGAGATTCTGAAACCTGCAATGGGAAATGCTTACAGTTCATCCCACACAAGATAAAGAAGTCTGGCTTTTACTTTTGTTGTAATTCTAACTTTAGAATCTTAAAACAATCAGTTTAATTTAGTCTCTCAATTACTAAAATGAGGTAAGTTCATAGATGATTACTCATGGGATTTGGTAAAAATTCAAATTCCTGGTTTCTTTCCCACTTGAAATTCTAACTGAGTAGGTAAAAATTTCTAAGAAGAAAGAAGATCTAAGATACTGACTTTTAAAAATAAATGTATGATTTTATTGCAGGTGTTCTATTAACTACTCTTTGATATTTTACACCACTGGAAACTTCAGAACTTGTTCCTACTTCCAAAATTCTATTAATTATGAAATGCATATTTAAAATGTTTGTTCATTGAGCAATGATTAGCTATTTAATTAGCTACATCATTTAGAATGTCTTTGAGAATAAACATCCCAACTTGGGCTCAGTGCTTTTGCATCTGCCATTATGTAAATGAAACAAAAATTAGTTTCCTATGAACATCATTAAAATATGTTGATTAAAAAATATACATTTTTGCGATTCTCACCTCTGTATCATACTTAATGTCATGAAAAATAAAAACAAGTTAATATTATAATCAATCACAGAAAGGGATGAATCTTTAGTAAGTTGAAAACCTGCATCTCCCAGTCTAATATCTTATAGAAATTAAAAAAAATTTCTTATCACTCATACATATTTCATCTACTTCAGAGTTGGTCCTAAGCAATGAACAGTGAAAATTACTAAAATAAAATTTGTATGTATTAGGTGCTGACACAATTACATAAAAATTTATTTCAATATCAGAAAATAGAGTTCAATGAGTTAACATTAAATAGTCCAAGGTCAATATCACTGACATTTAACATTCAACAGACAGGCTTGAGATGAAAACATACAATTTGTTAATAAGCTATTGTAGGGATAATTACTTGCAGAGCTTTGTTTTTATGGTTTTTGTTTTTAGCCTGAGTTACAGTATTAGTGAGGAGGACATACAAAAAAAGGCCACAGACTGCATTTGGCCCCTATTTATAATAAAAATATACATCAAACTCTGGATACGATTAATTCCAGGTTTTAAACATTGTTCATAGTTTACCTGACTTTATTTATTTATTTATTTTGCTAGGGCAACTCTCTGTTTGGCCACTTGATGGCAGCATTTACTACAGGTTAACATTGAACTTCATTTTTTTTTTTTTTTTTTTTCTTTCTTTTTCCTCTAGGTTGTTCAGCCTCGTTTAACATTGGTGGTGGAAAAGATTGATAGCAATGCAAATGTATTTATAACCACGAGAGATAGTCACCTTCCACCCCAATTAGCCTTTGCATTGATTTACTGAGGAAAAACATCTATTACTGAAAAAGTCTTACAGATTAGTGTTGCATTATTTTGTTACAGTTGAAATATCTGCAGGAAAAAAAGTGATCTCACTTTAATCTAACCAAAAAATGTACCTTCTCAATAATTAAAAAAAATAATAAAAGGATATATCATTGAGAATGCAGCTCTGGTTCAGAATACTATACCACCATTTTCCCCCCTTAAAGCTATATACTTAGTCATTTGAATATTTTTTTAATAATGAGCTTGTGTCACATTTTAGATCTTTAAAAAGAGATTTATTCATGAGCTGTTGCTTGGATAAAGCCATTGATCTACAAAAAAAAGAAAAGAAAAGAAAAAACTCGTTTCTCAATTGCTTTGTAAGAATATAATTATAATCTGAACTAAAGTCTTCCTTTTTTAATATGAAAAAGCTACTGCCTCTTGAAATACATTTTTTTTTTTGCACCACCAGAAGAACAGAGCTGCAGCTGAAACATTTCCCATAGAGAAAAACCTAGCAGTAATGATTCTATAAACATCCTGGCAACCTCTTTCTAAGGGAGGGTTCGCTAAAAGAACTCCCGTTTGAGATTTACATGGAGCACAAATTGGTAGAGATTTACAAGGCAGTTACAATTTAGTGCTTCTGGCTTGAAAGAAGGGAATAGGTTTTTGTTTGTTTTTTAATCAGCCCCTCTCCTCCTTGGGTCCCTTATTTCTCTTAAAAAATAATGGCATTTGGAAAAGTTTGGTGACTTTTTGTTTTTTGAACTGATACTAGAGAAGATTCCCCATATTATTAATTCACTGCCATTTGAATTTATATGTTAAGAGCAAGGTTAAGGTACTCAACAGCAGGGCTGTAAAGGAGGCTCGCTGAGGCCACCAGAGCTGTATAAAAGGCAAGAAAGTAACATGGGAAGTCTCTGACTGCAAGTTTATATAAATATCTTTGTGGGTGTGTATAAATATTCTGGGGAGGCAATTCCAGCTTGGCTATTTTTAGAGGCTCAATTCTATTTTCCTGAGCTCTGTGTATTTTACCTACATACAAATGTACATTTCTTTCTGTTTATTTGAGTGTTCTGGGCCTATGTGAGGAGACATAATCTGCACGCATTCTTCCTATAGCTCATCTCATGCTAGTTTAAAAAATCTTTTTATAACAAAAGTAATGTAAGAATACTGCAGAAACCTTAGAAAATATGGACAAGTGAAAAGTAAATAAAGGTATGTAATAACCTTACCATGCTGTCAAGTGTTATAGGATTCTAGTTACATATATATGTGTATAAATAGATATAGATATAAAATACTAATATATATTATAAAAATTGGGTCAAACATTAGTTTCGTGTGTATTCCCAATCTTCTTGAGTATACTTTCTATTGCTACACAATTCACTTGTATTTCTTTTCTTTTTAACACAAGTATACTTTCATATTTTTCATCATGAAGAACACACTGCCTGGCCTGGACTCCTAGAAAACAAACCTTTAAATGATAACCAGTGTAACGAATCACTGGGTCTGATTTTGTACTATCTGGGAATTCATGACTCTAGATGGCCTGAGGATAGCATAGGATACTTTCAAACTTATATGAGAAGATTAAGTATAGATTCGACAGGCATAATTTCTGATATGTTCAGTCTCAGAGGAAATCATTCTGGAAAGGAAAAGGAAATAATAGCTTTGAAAGTTTTCCCATTTTGTAAAATCCTGTTAAATTCTAGCCAGCAGTTTAGGAAGGAAAAGCATAAGCAAATGCATTGAAGAAGGGCTGGTTGTCTCTTCTGGAGTGCTTCATTTTCAATTTTCTTGGTGCTCTGAAATATCCAGTGCCCACAGCACAATGTAGTGCCCCTCACTGGTGATGTAGACATTGTGAACTTCTTACACATAAATGCCAACTCAGCTGGGCACAGTGGCACAAACCTGTTATCCCAGTACTTGGGAGACTGACACAGGAGGATCTCAGGTTGGAGGCCAGCCTTAGCAAGACCCTGTTTGAAATTAAAAATAAACAGGGCTAAGGTGAAGCTCAGAAGTAGAATGCCCCTGGATTCAATCCCAACTACCAAAAATAAGCAAATAAATAAAATGCCAACTGCACAGTAGAATAGCTCCAACAATGGCTGTGGTGTGTGTGCGTGTGTGTGTGTGTATACAGACATGTGTATGGGCCTTCGTGCACAGAGTTCCATATATGTTGATTTTTCTGATTAGCATCGCCCAATCAAAGTCTGGCCACTGGTACCTGCCCTTGCAATGTGCGATGTCTGAATACAATAGTACCTGGGTACCTGGTCTAACTATAGGGAAGCCTGCCTACTCCATTATCCTCACCTATGTCTCATTTAGGATGGAACACAAAGGTCTCTGCAAAAAGAAGGAAGCAGAGATGTGATAGTAGTTTAGTCTGAAGGTAGGAGTAGAGAGTATGTTGAAGTGATTAAGGGGCTACTATCTACCATAATTTTTTAGCAGTCTCCCTAATTATGAAGTTACCTTAGGGTTTAGCAAGTTTTTCTAATGGGCTTGGTAAGCTCTGTAGCCTAAAGATCATTTCTGTTTCTAGAACAGCTGAGTGCCCTGCCAGATTGGTTGTTTTGTTTTATGTATTCTTTTGCCATTTGCACAGGTTAAACCTCTGTGAAATTTTTATATGTTCAATAAAAAATGACCCAGAGAGTTGAAATTGGCATTGATTTTTAATTTATATAGAAGTTATTACAAATATATATCAGTGTCAATTAAAACAGTTTCATTACATACTACATATAGGAAATCAAATTTCATAATTGCATTTAGCATGTGGGCAGTAGCACTGGTTTCAGAGTTTAAAGGTCATTGATGACTAGGGTCTGAGTTTAAATTAAATTGTGTTACATTTTTTCCCTCTCCCTCCTGGACTACAAATATGATGGATAGGAAATACTGGCATGAGTTAGCATTACCAAGTAAAAGAAATGCCAATGCCTATTTTCTGTTTGCCTTCTTTCTTGCACCCTGTCCTCCAAAATTGTGATAACTTGAAGGCACAATGTATTAATTGTAGGTATAGTAATACCAATAATTACCAATATGAATAATAAAATTCAATGAGAACTTTGGCTTTGATTTATAAAAATGATATGAATAAAAGTCAGTTCTAATTTATTATTATGTGGCAACTTAAGTACTGTTCTCAAATTTATGTTTCCTTCATTAATTTTGCTTTGTAAGATTCTTCCTCTAAGTTCTGGTTCTCCTCTTGTGTTCCCTATTCTTCATCCTCCTTTCATTGCTACCATCCTTCCTAAGTGTGTAGTTTTGGGGAAATTTACTCCTTTTCTTTCCTGTTTTTGTGAGAAAAAAAAATCCATTTGTTCCCAGGCTGTAATGGGTAATCTGAGTGAATACTGGCTTTCTTTATGTCATCTTTTACATGCCAATTCTCCAGGCTGAGAAGTCCTCAACTGCAAAATGAGGGCAATGAACCATTTGATTTCTATGATCACCTTTAACACTAAGTTCTGTGGCTTTAATTTTAGTTTTATTGCCTTTATAAAAAATTTCAGAAAGAGTTCACTTGGCTTTCTTTTTATTTTTTTTTTAGTAAGAAGAAGAAGGAAAAAAAAGAACTACCTAGTTAGTATAAAGAGTTCTCCCACAGAAAACTTTTCCACAGAATGTTTTTGTTTCTTAGAGAACATGATTTATGTTTTTGTTTCTTAGAGAATGTTTTTGTTTCTTAGAGAATATGGTTTATGTTAGGGAGAATACTATTTATCATGATGTGGTGATTACTGGAATACACATGTTGTACCAGCAACTCAGATACTTGTTTTAGATATGGATTAGTTTGTTTCTGTTGCTATAACAAAATACTTGAGGCTGGGTAATGTATGAAGGAAATAGATTTACTTAGGTGACAGTTTTGGAGACTCATAGTTCAAGATTAGGTAATCACTTTTTTTTTTTAGCCTCTGTTGAGAGCCTCTTTAACTATAGCTCAACATGGTACATGGTATAATTGTGGAGTGCAGATGAGAGGGACAGATCATATGGTGAGACAGAAAGACTGAGGCATTGAGGGGCCAAACTTGCTCTTCTTATAAAACCCACTGTTGTGGGAACTAACTGGGGTCTTGAGAGAATTGTATTAATTTCTTTTGAGGGTGGTGTCTGCAGTGATCTCATTATCTCCCAGCAGGCCCCACCTCTGATGGGTTTCACCACCTCTCAACATTTCTACACTGGGGACAAACCTTCCATCACATAAACATCTGGGGACATGCTCAAAACATCCAAACTATGAGAAGTGGTTTGTTCATCTAGCCTAACGATAGTTGATTAAGATGGTATGATTTAGGAGCTAGGTAGGTTTGAGAAAGGTAGGTGAATGAAAGTACTTGTATATAGGAAAAAGACTCATTGGTCTTGAGCACTATCTAGATGTAAATATATTCTGATTTACTTATGATATTTTACATTTACAGCTATAGAAAACATCTTTATAACACAAAATATCTTGACAGCATTAACTTTATTATTTTATGTTTAAGTCCTCCTGTAGAGAATAGAATCAAGTGCTGTTTGGGAAAGATTTATGACAAGACTGATTTAAGCAAAAGGAGACAATTTTTTTTTTAAAAAGGAAAGAAAGAAAAACACCAATGGATTACAGATAATACAGGGCTTAAAATAATAAAATCATTAACCAAGTGTGGTGGCACACACCTGTTATCCAGTACTTGGGAGGTGAGACAGGAGGACTTCAGATTTGAGGCCAGCCTTAGCAACTTAGTGAGAAGAAATGGGTGATTTCTAAAAATGCCAAAATTGATATACTTAAAAAAAGAGTAGAGGCCAAAGACACCTTGCATATACCACCCGAGAAAGTAGAAGATCTGGAATACTTCATAGGTCGATAGGAGCATTTTTACCCCCCTCCCCCCAAAAAAAGAAGTAATAAAATATCTCTATGTTATATAGATCACCCTAGAAAACAAAAATGAGAGCCACTTAATTCATTTAGAAGCTACTATAATGGTTCCAAAATTAAATGAAAATATAAATAAAAATTTAAGCCTATTTTACTTGTGAAACAAGATGATAAATTTTAAGTAAAATATTAATTAAATTGAACAGCCTAACAAAATTTATAATAGCTAGTGTTTCATCTATTTAAACAGAGTGAAAACCTTCATTATACAAAATATCCTGGATCCTTGGAAAATGTGTAACACAGAAACTTAAATGCATAACTGAGCTCTAAGAAAGTAAAGGATATAGTACAGGTTAAAAAAAATGAAGGTGGGCAGGGATGCTAAAACCAGAGAAATGAGCTCAAGTGCTGCTGCCATAGAGATAGATAGTGGTCTCATTACTCAAGGTACATAGTCTTAATAGCAAAAAAAAAAAAAAAAAAAAAAAGTTACATAAGGTGGGACACTTGAACTCAGACATGCTAATAGTTTAAACCTTCAGAGGGCACACTAGTATAGAAGCAAAAAGTCCTTTTCTTAGAGAAGGAAAAAATTTCTCAAATAATTTTATAGTATACCCTAATACATGAATACATTTTGAACTGATATACGAATGAATCTTACTTTATTATCTCTGGAGTGCTTGATGAGGAAATGTAAAATCACATGAACCAGGCCATACTCAGTCCCTGCTAATAAAGTATTACTAGGGAAGATATCACAACTTCCATGCATACATAGAAACAGTTAATCACATCTAAGAATCAGTGGCCAGTGGAGTTAAACCCCTCAAGAAGTTCAGATATACTTTTAGGAGATTTACACTATAAAAGTAACATGTTTTGGATTTTTTTTAATGGTACTGGGGATTGAACCCAGAAGTGGTGTACCTTTGAGCTACATCCTGGGCCCTATTTTATCTTTTATTTCTAAATAGGGTCTTGCTGAGTATCACCTACTGGCCTCAAACCTGTGATTCACCTATTTCAACTTCCCAAGTACTGAGATAGCAGGCGTGAATCAATATGCCCGGCTATGTTTTAGATTTTAAAGGACTTAGGAGGAGGAGGAGCAGGAGGAGGGTAAAGAAATAAAACATTCAAACAAGAAATTTAGTCATTAAAATTATGATATATCTTAAAAGAACACAGAGAGGAATAAAATATTGTAGAAAACATGTAAGGGCCAAACAAAATTTAAAGGAAACAAAGATAGAATTCAAAGCAATTAGAAAGCAGTAGCTTTAAATAATAAAGAGATACAAAATAAGCATAATTGGAGATACTAAAGGTTTTATGTGTAAATGCTGGTACTTAAAATTTACAAGTGAAGTAAGAGTCATATGCATGAGTAAGAGATGAAGATAAACATGTAAGACTTACATGTTTAAAAACTACATATTTTAAAACTACAACTAGTTTTGAAAGAAAAACAAACAAACAAACAGAAAACCTATAGAAACAGGAAAGCATCCTGTGTTGTTTATGAACAAATTGTTGTGAAGGCAGTATTCCCCAAACACATCTATGGATTCAATGCTTATCAAAATTCCAGTTGGCTTTTTCTTTTCTTTCTTTCTTCCTTTTTTTTTTTTTTTGTAGAAGTGGCTTAGCTTATCCAAAATTTGTGTGCAATTGGAAGAAGCTCTAACTAGCCAACGTAATCTTGAAAAGAAGAACAAATTTGGAGGTCTTACACAGAAGACTCAATAGTCATGCCATTGAAGTCTTGAAAGGAGAGAAGTGAAACAATGAGAAGAAACTCTACAGCATCAGGAATAAAGATCACAAACAGAAAAAAAAAAATGGGTAGGTACAGTAGACTGTCTTTTATTTATTTATTTTTAGTTTTCTAAAATGTGCTTGATGGCTGGAGCAAAAATTATAATATATATATATTTTTTTGCGATACTAGGGATGGAACCTGGGGGCATTCTACCTCCTTGTACCTCTGAGCTACAGCCCCAGCCCTATTTTTTTTTTTTTATTCTTTATTTTGAAACAGGGTCTCACTAAGTTGCGGAGGGCCTCACTGAGCAGCTGAGGCTCCTTCAGTCTCAGCCTCCCAAAAGCTAGGATTACAAGCGTGCGCCAACACGCCCGGCTTAATATGCTCTTAATATATATATATATAGAGAGAGTACATTAGAAAATTATATAATAAATGGGAGAGGGTTAAATAAGATATAGTTTCTATATTTCACTTAACCTAGTGAAATGACTTTGTGTGTGTGTATGTATGTGTGTGTGTGAACAATATAGACCTAAGAAAAAACTATACTACACAACATATATAGAACATCCTACCTATAGTAGCAGAATATACATTTTTAAAGTGCCCACAGAACATATACCAACAAGTACCATAACATAAAGTTCAACACATTTAAAATAATTGAAATTATACAGCGTGTGTTCTCTGATCCCAATGGAATCAAAGTAGAAATATATAGCAGAACAGTAAGAGAAGAATCTCTAAACACTTGGAAAGTAAATAAAACTTTTCTAAATAATTCATGGACCAAAAAAGCAATCTTAAAGAAATATAAATACACAACTGAACTGAATGATAACAGATATATGCCATATCAAAATTTGTGGGACCCAGCTTAATCAGTGGTGAAAATAAAATTTCTAGCACTAATTCATACATTAGAAAACAAGGACATTTCAAATCAATAATCTAAGCTCCCACATGAAAAACTAGAAAAAAGAGCAAAGTACATCTAATGCAAGCAGAAGGAAGAAAGGGATAAAACTAAAACTAGAAACCAATAAATTGAAAACACAAAAACAATAAAGAAAAGGAATAAAATAAAGACCTTTTTCTTTGAACAGATGATTAAAATTGACACACTTCTAGCAAGACTGGTTATATTATGCATGATTCTCCAGAGAAACAAGGCCAATGCAATGTATATTGAAAAGGGAAAATTAATTAATCAGTTCAAAGGAATTGGCTTACATGATTATGGGGGCTGACAGCTCTAAAATCCCCAGAATAGGCTGGCAGCCTGCAGACCCAGAAAAGAGCCCATGTTGTAGTTCAAGTCTGAAGGTTGTGCATTAGCAGAATTCCCTGTGGCTTAGGCAGGGTCATCTTTTGTTGTTGGACTTACTGGATGAAGCTCATGCACATTATGGAGAGCAATCAGATATACTCAAAGCTTGCCAATTTGAATGTTAATCTCATCCCAAAATACTCCCACAGAAACATCCATAAAAACGTTTGACCAGATATCTGGGCATCATGGCCAAGTTGACACATTAAATTAACCATTACACTGACACATACACACACACACACACACACACACACACAAAGATATAAATGATCATAATTAGGAATAAAAAATGTCTATTGCATCACAATAAGGGGATATTATTAATAATCTTATACACATAAATTTGAGAGCTTTGATGAAATGAACTACTTCATTGATAAACACAAACTCTGTAACTTTCCCAAGATGATACAGATCATTTCAATGATCCAATAACTATTAAGGAAATTGAATTCATAATTATAAACTCCCCTCAAAATAAATCTCTAATACCAGATGGTTTCACTGGTGAAACATTTAAAGAATAATTAAAACAAAGTTTACATAATCTGCTCCAGAAAATAGCAGAAGTAGAAATATTTCCCAATTCATTTGATGAGGATAGTATTTCACTGATGTGAAAACCAGACAGAGAAGGGTGTGGTGGCACATGCTTGTAATCCCAATACTTGGGAGGCTGAGACAGGAGGACTGCAGGTTAGAGACCAGCCTCAACAATTTAGCAAGACTCTCAGCAATCTAGTGAAACTGTTAAAAAAAAAAAAGAATGAATAAAAATAAAGGCAGTTCAGAGGTTGAATGCCTATGGGTTTAATCCCTAGTACCACAAAAACAAACAAAACTAAAATAAGAGAAAACAAACAAAAAAACCCCAGAGACATTAAAAAAGAAAAAAATACAGAACAATATTCCTCATGAATATAGTTGCAAAAATTAACAAAATATTAGTAAGCCGGGGGTGGTGGCGCACACTTGTAATCCCAGTGCTTGGGAAGCTGAGACAGAAGGATCGCAGGTTTGTAGCTAGCCTCAGATACTTAGTGAGGACCTTTACAACTTAGGGAGACCCTGGTTCAAAATAAAGAATAAAAAATAGGGCTGGGAGTGTAGGCTGGGGGTGCCCCTGGGTTCAATCCCCAGTTCTGTGAAAAAAAAATTAGTAAATGTAATACAGTGATATACAAAAAGAACTACACATCATGACAAGTTTGGTCCATTTCAGGGATACAAATTTATCTCAGTATTTAAAAATAAATCTGTGTAATGTAACATATTAGCAAGTTAAAAAAGAAAAATCACAGTCGGGTGTGGTAGCACACACCTGCAATCCTAATTCCAGTATTAGGGAGGCTGAGATAGGAGGATTTGCACGTTTGAGACCAGTCTCAGCAACCTAGTGAGACTCTGGCTCAAAAAAAAAAAAAAAAAAAAAAAAAAAAAAAGAAAAAAAAAGAAAAAAAAAAAAAAAAAAAAAAAAAAAAAAAAAAAAAAAAAAAAAAAAAAAAAAAAAAAAAAAAAAAAAAAAAAAAAAAAAGGTGGGAGGTAGGGGAGTAGCTAGGAGTGTCAATACTACCAAAACAAAACAAAAAAGAAAAATCACATCCTTACATCAATCAATGCAAGAAGGGATTTCATAAAACTCAAAACTTATTCATGATTAAAAATCAGATAGCTAGAAATAAAGAACTTTCTCTACTTGGTGAGAAACATCTGCAAAAATCCTGTAGCTAACATAGTTAATGAGAAAATACTTAGTGATCTCCTTTAAATATCAGAAATAAAGGATTTCTTTTTTTTTTTTTTTTGGTGTGTGTGTGTGTGTGTGTGTGTGTGTGTGTGTGTGTTTGTGTGTGTGTAGGGGGGCTTCTGGGAATGGAACCCAGAGGTATTCTACCTCTGAGCTACACCCCCAGCCCTATTTTATTTTTTCATTTTGAAACAGGGTCTCACTAATTTGCTGAGGGTCTGGCTAAGTTGCTGAAGCTGGCTGCAAACCTATGATTCTCCTGTCTCAGTCTCCCAAGTACTGGAATTACGGATATGTTTCACCATGCCCAGCTTGTTTTACTACTCTTATTCAATATAGTACTGAAAGTTTTAGAAAGAACAATAAGGCAATAGTAGGAAATAAAAGACATATTGATCAGAACAGAAGAAAGAAATCTATATTAAAATTAAACAAAAAAAATCATAGGATGAATAACTCAGTTCA
>PVLC010031667.1:0-18642 GCA_004027655.1 Graphiurus murinus
GTTAAGAAGCATATGTTCTCCCTAATATGTGGATGCTAGGGAGAAGATGGGGCATAGGAGGGTTTCTAGATGAAAAAGAGAGATCCTCGATAAGCAAAGAAATTGATTTAATTGTAGTGGATTCATGGGGCAGAGGGACACCCTAAAGCACATGATGTACCTACACAATCATATCAAGGTCACTCACTGAAGTGAACCTGAGGGGGAGGGAGGGGGAGGAAATGGGGTGGGAATTGGGGAAGGGGTCAAATGAGAATTGTGTGCAAATATTTTGTTAACAACTAGTACTTAACAAAGATGTATGCTATATTGCACGAGTTACTACAATAAAAAATTAAAAAAAAAAAAAGAAAAACAGAAAATCACCAAATAAATAACCTAATGACACAGCTCAAAGCCCTTGGAAAACAAGAACAGTCTAACCACAAAGCCAATAGAAGACAGAAAATTATGAAAATCAGAGCAGAAATGAATGAAATAGAGAATTAAAAATTCAGAAAATCAACAAAACCAAAAGTTGGTTTATTGAAAAAATAAACAAGACTGATGAACCATTAGTCAACCTAACCAACCAAATTACCAAACTAAGAGATGAAAATTTGGTATTACCACCAACAGTGTGGAAATCCAGAGGATCATTAGAAACTACTTTGAAAAATTATACTTCAACAAAATGGAAAATCTAGAAGAAAATGACAAATTTCTAGACACATACAACCTTCCTGAATTGAAGATATAGAAAACATAATCCAAACAATAACAATCAAAGAGATAGAAGCAGGAATAAAGAGTTTACCATCAAACAAAAGACCAGGATCAGATGGATTTCCAAGTAAATTTTGTAAAACCTTTACAGAAGAGCTAAACTAAATATTCCTCAATCTATTCCAGAAAATAGAAACAAACAGGACTCTCCCAAACAGATTCTATGGAGCCAAAATCACATTAATGCCAAGCCAAATAAAGATAGCTCAAGTAAAGAAAACTATAGGCCTATATTGCTGATGAGCTTAGAAGGAAAACTGCTAAACAAAATATTATCAATGTACATTTAAAACCACATCAAGAAAATTATACACCATGACCAAGTCGGCTTCATCCCAGGGATGGAAGGCTGGTTCAACATTTGAAAAACAGTTCATGTAATTCACCACATAAATAGAATCAAAGAAAAAAAATCACATGATCATTTCAATAGACAGTGAAAAGCATTTGCTAAAATCCAACACCCATGCATGCTAAAACCACTGGAGAGAATCTGCATAGAAGGAACATGTCTCAGCATCATAAAGGCAATATACAATAGGCCCACAGCCAACATCATGTTAAATTGGAAAATAGTGTAAGAGTTCCCACTAAAAAGAGGAACAAGAGAAGGATGTACATTATCATCTCTTCTGTTCAATATAGTACTTGAGACTCTAGCCAGAGCAATAAGGCAAGAGAAGGAAATCAAAGGGGTAAAAATAGGTAAAGAAGAACTAAAACTATCCCTTTTTGCAGCTGACATGATACTATACTTAGAAGACCCAACAAACTCAACCAAAAAGCTTATAGAACTGATCAACAGATTCAGGAAAATATCTTAATACAAAATCAATCTTAAAAATTGGAAACTTTCCTGTATGCCAACCATAAATCCATGCAAAAAGAAATCCACAAACAATGCCACTCACAATAGCACCCGCCAAAAATAAAATACTTATGGATAACCCTAACAAAGGAGGTAAAAGACCTGTATAAGGAAACAATAAAAAGTTGAAAAAAGAAATTGAAGAAGATATTAGAAGATGGAAATATCTTCCATGTTCTTGGATAGGCAGAATAAATGTCAAAATGGCCATTCTCCCAATAGTGATCTACAGATTCAATGTGATACTTATTGAATTACCAAGGTCACTCCTCACAGACATAGAAAAATCAGTCCTTAAACTCATTTGGAACAACAAAAAAAACAGAATAGCCAAAGTAGTAATTAGCAACAAGGACCATGCAGGGGTTACATAATACCTGACTTCAAACTCTACTACAAAGCCACAGTAATAAAAAAACAGCATGGTATTGGTACACAACAAACATAACAATGGAGCAGAATAGAAAACTCAGAAACAAACCCACACACTTACAGTCAACTGATTTTTGACAAAGGAACCAAAAACATACACTGGAAAAAAAAAGACAGCCTCTTCAACAAATGGTGTTGGCAACTGGTTAACCATATGCAGGAAAATGAAAATAACCTGCACTTTCTCATCCTGCACAAGAATCAATATAAGTTGGATCAAAGACCTGGAAGTCAGGCCAGAGACCTTGCTACTTGAATAGGGCATAATTTGAACACTTCAACACATAGACACAAGTAAAAACTTTGTCAATAAGACCCCAAAGGCACAAGCACTCAAAGGAAGATCAATACATGAGATTATATTAAACTGAAGAGCTTCTGTGCAGCAAAGGAAACTATCAAGAACCTCAACAGAGAGCCCACAGAAAACTTTTGCCAGCTACTCTTCTAATAGAGGTCTAATATCAAGGATATACAGAGAGCTCAAGAAACTCACTACTTAGAAAACAAATAATCCCATTAAAAATGGGCAAGGCTTCTAAGTAGACACCTCAGAAAAGAAGAAATACGAATGGCCAATAAATGTATGAGGAAATGTTCAACATCATTCACAATCAGAGAAATGCAAATGAAAACTACCTTGAGATTTCACCTAACTCCAATCAGAATGACAATCATAAAATCATGAACAACAATAAATGCTGGTGAGGGTGTGGAGAAGTGAAAACCCTAATACATTGTTGGTGGGATTGCAGATTAGTGCAACCACTCTGGAAAACAGTATGAAGGATCCTCACGTGAATGGGAATGAACCTATCATATGATCCATTAATACCACTTCTGGGTATCTATCCAAAAGAACGAAAACTAAACTATCAGACTGATGCATGTGTATCTATGTTTGTAGCTATACAATTTACAACTGCCAAACTATGGAACCAGACAAGATGTCCATCAAAAGATGAATGGAGTACAAAACTATGGCATATGTACACTATGGAATTTTACTCAGCCATAAAGAATCATGTCATTTGCAGGGAAATGCTGATAGAACTCAGATACTCTGTCTAATATTCAGGAGGAGGAGAAAATGGAGTGGGAATTGTTGAAGAGTTAATTGATAATGTGTGTATGTATGATTCTACCAGCTTGTGCCCAAAAAAGATGTTTTATTACAATGCACCAATTAAAAAAAGAATTAAATCAATTAAAATGCATAGAAGATTTGTATACTTCACAATAGAAAATATTTAATGACAAATAATCATATACTCCTACTCGAATGTCTAAAATTCAAAACAGACAACAAATGACAGGTAGGATATGGAACAACAGAAACTCTCATTCATCACTTATGGGATGCAAAATGTTACAGCTACTTTGGAAGAAAATTAGGCAGTTTCTAACTAAATTAAATGCATTCTTAGTATACAGTCAATTATTCTCACAACCTAAATGCATTGACAAATTATGTTCACACAAAAATGACTTTACAACCATTGCCAAAATGTTCCTTAATAGGTTAATGGATAAAAACTGTTGCCCTGTAGTTTATCTATACAGTGTAATATTAACCAAAAAGAAAAATAAATGAGTTATCAAGGCACAAAAATATTGGTAAATGGAATAAACTTGCCCAAGAAGAGTACATACTTTATCATTCCAACTATAATGACATTGTGAACTAGATAAAATTGTGGAGTCAGTAAAAAAGTTATTAGTTGTCAGAGGTTCTTGAAGATAGAGGGAAGGGTGAACAGGTAGAATCGGGGGACTTTCAGACCACCAAAACTACTCTATATGATATAGCAAAAATCATTGCATTTGTCAAAACTCATAAAATATAAAACAAAAAATTGATTCCTAATGTAAACTATGGACTTTAGGTAATAATAATGTATTTATAGTATTTCATCAGTTGCAACAAGTATATCTCACTGATATAAGAGATTAATAAGAGAAACTCTGTAGAGAGCAGAAATATGTGGATATGCTGAACCTACCAAACATTTGTTCTGTGAAGCTAAAACTATTCTAATATATCTATGAATTAAAAACAATTGCCTAAATTATTTTAATGTGTTGCCATGGTAGAGATCCAATGAATTAACATTTCCAATTTTGGATCCATGAGAAGTTTAGAGCAATTTATCACAGTAGGGAACATGCATGAATAAATGACAGAGTTCTGCATAGGATATGCTTATACTGAATTGCCTGTGAATCGTCCTGGTAGAGATGTCCCCAAGAAGTTTACTTATTTTCTTCTATCATCATTCTTTCTATAATAATTCAGATTCACTTTTTTCTCTAACAGCCATTATCAAAAGCAATATTTGAAAAACTGATCATAGTTTAGCTTAACATATTTGAAAAGGATGACTCAGAGCAAACTTCTAATTAGAAAATATTGTTGGCCACAAGATTTCATCCACAGAAATAGTGCTTAAATGCTAACACCTGTTTTTCCTGTCGGACTGTCCTTTGCCACAAAATAATATATTGTCCCATGATGTTGTAATTCATAACTGCATAGTTGAAGGAGAAGGAAGAAGGAAGGAAAGAAGGAAGGAAGAAAGGAAAGAAGGGAGTACTAAAAGCACACCATGTCTTTGGATAACAAAATATACTTTTGCATTTGTAAAATTTGCATAACAGAAAAAATGAAATGTATTTGGAGACAGTATTATTTCCTCAAAGAAAAATAAATTTTTTGTTAAAAGATATTTCTTTCTTTTATTTATGACAACTTAAAATGATTTAAAATTCTTTTAACAGCAGTTAAAAACTGCATTTTGAACTCTGCTGTTGGTTTTTTCATCTTTTCTGTTGCTACATACACTCCAGCAGCTCATCATAATCCAATCAACTCTGGAGTTTAGAATATCCCCAACACTGCAGTATTGAAAGTGATTTGGATTGGTTTGGAAACATAAATTATCTTTCTTTCAGTTTTATAAATTTAAAGCTTTCAGTCATCTCAGTTAAAATGATGAAGGCTTTTCTTTATCTGCAAAATGAAATAAAAATTGAATGATTATCATCAATAAACATTTTAATCCCTCTAGTATTTTCACGTAAAAATGACAATTTCCAGTGGCAAATAAGTGTTTTGATATAAATTATCTAGAATATAATTTGGTCTCTCTTCTTCACTTTTAATGTAGAGGTTTAGCATCTTTATTTGATTTTATAGTATGACCACTTTTATATGGAAATAATATAATTTAGATATCTTTTTTATTTATAGAAGATGTGGTCTGGCCATGTTAGCTTTAAAGTAAATTCGATTTTCCTATTGAATTGCTGAAAGTGGACATATACTTAAATGAGAAAATGTTCCAATAAACTTATCCTAAAGTGAAAATGATTAGATAGAAGACTTAGCATGGGAAGAATGATTCCTCCCACTTCATTTTTATTGAAATTGTTTCAGACACCAACACTTCATTGCCTTTCCATACAAACTTCAGAATATTATTGTTTATATCCATACATTCCACTTTCTGGAATTTTATATGGTTCTGAGGATTGAACCGAGGGGCATTCTACAACTAAACTATATTTCTAGGTCCCGAATGCTGTCCTGGAACTTGTGATCCTCCTATCTCAATTTTCTGGAATTTTTTATAGGAATTGCACTAAACTATAGATTGATTTAAGAAGAATTGACATCTTTACTGTATTGAGTCTTATAACCCATGAACATGGTAAATCTCTCTAATTATAGATCCTTTACCCAATTAACTGGGTTTGCCTAATAATTTAACTTTCTTTCAGGTCATTATAAATGACATTGTGTTCAATATGATTTCCACATGTTCATTTTAATTCTATAGAAATATGATTTATACTTTAGTGTTGATAACATTTTCTATGACCTTTATCAGGTCACTGATTGGCTTTAGGAGGGTTCAAGAAAATAAATCCTTTGGAAGCCTGACACTGTGGTGCACACCTGTAATCCAAGTACTTGGGTGGCTGGTACAGGAGGATTGCAGGTTGAAGGCCAGCCTCAGCAACTTAGTGAGACTTTCAGTAATTTAGCAAGACTGTTTCAAAATAAAAAGGACTAGGAATGTAACTTGGAGATAGAATGCCCCTGGATTCAATCCCCAATACAGAAAAAATAGGTTCTTTGGGATTCTTTGTGTAGATGATTAAATATATGAAAATAGAGATATTTTCATTTCTTCATTTTGAATGTATTTGTCTTTTCTTTGTCTTGCCTTATTATGCTGTCTAGAATTCCCAGTCCTATTATGAGTAGAAGTGAAGAGATAGTAGACATCTTTGCCTTGTTCTGGATCACAGGGGAAAATATTTTCTTATGAATAATACAGTTCTAATATTTCAGTAGGTGATCTATATAAATTTTATGAAGTTCATTTTTAATCTTTAGTTTATGAGTTTATATAATCAATGGGTGTTGGAATACTTTTTGTGCAATAGGCTCTTGCTATGTTGCCTAGGCTGATCTTAAATTCCTAGACTTAAGGGGTCCCAGAGCTATAGCCTCCCTAGGTCTTCTGGGACAGCAGGTACATGCTATCATACCTGGCTATGTCTAAAAATTTTTAATGTATTTAATGGATGGCATCATATGATTTTTTCTTATTTAGCTCCTTGATATGGTAAAGTCCATTACCTGATCTCTGAGCACTGAACTGGACTTGCATTCCTAAAATGATTTCCACTTGCTTGGCCATGCTGTATAATTCAGATTGTACATGGTTGCATTAGATTTGCTAATAATTAATTGAAGATCTATGCATATATTTAGTGAGACAGTTTTTAAGGGTTTCTAAAACTATCTTTGGTTCTTATTGTTTAATAATGGTCTCTTTAATGAATTTGAAAGTATTTCCTCCTATTCTGTTTTCTGCAAGAAATAGATTGTGTATAATGAGGGTTAATTCTTGTAATATCTAGAATATGCAAAGGACTTAAAAGACTTAAGAATAAAAATAATCCAATCAAGAAATAGGCAATGGGACTAAACAGATACTTCACAAAAGAAGAGATACAAATGGCCAGTAAATATATGACAAAATATTCCACATCATTAACAATTAGGGAGGTGCAAATCAAAACTAACGAGGTACCAAAAACCCCAATTAGAATGGTAACCACCAAGAAGTTAAACAATAATAAATGCTGGTGAGAATATGGGGAATCGGGAACTCTTCTACACTGTTGATGAGATTGCAACTTAGTGTACACACTATGGAGATCAGTGTGGAGATTCCTCAGAAAATTGGGAATAGAATCACCATACAATCCAGGTATACTACTCCTGGATATCTTTCTAAAGGGATTGAAATCAGAATATCATAGTGATATATGCATATTCATGTTTATAGAGTACAACTCATAACAGCAAAATTATGGAACCAATAGATGAATGGGTTACAATATTATGAAATATACACACAATGTAATTTTATTCAGCAATAAAGAACAAAATTATGTCATTTGCAGGGAAATGGATAGATCTGGAGAACACTAAGTTAAATGAGATTAGATCATCTCAGAAAGTGATGGGTCATATGTTTTCTTTCATACGTGGAACCTGGAGAATAATTGAAGTATGAGGGACTTTGGATATTTGAGGAGAAACTCCAGTGGAGTGAAGGAAGTGGTCTATGGGAGGATGGGACGGAAAGGAAGAGTTAATGAACGAATAACTTCCTTTGATATTAAGTTCGTATGTGAGAATACCAATGCCAATCTCAATATTTTGTATGGGGAAGAGGGGAATTAGGGAAGGAGCTGGGGAAAGCTCACTAAGTGGTGTCTGCATATATGTCACTATCACTCTGAACTACATTATGATGTGAGACCACAGTGTATTAATAAAAGTATAAAAAGTGGGAGAAGAGTTTTGTCAGTTACTCTTCTGATAGATGTCTAATATCTAGGATATAGAGAGAACTCAAGAAACTCACAGCTAAGAAAACAAACAACCCAATCAAAAAATGGGCAAAGGATCTAAATAGACACTTCACAAAAGAAGAAATACAAATGGCCAATAAATGTATGAGGAAATGTTCCACATCATTACCAATTAGAGAGATGCAAATGAAAACTACCTTCAGATTTCACCTAACTCCAATCAGAAAGGCAACCATAAAAAACATGAACAACAACAACTGCTGGTGAGGGTGTGGAGAAGTTGGAACCCTAATACATTGTTTGTGGGATTGCAAACTTGTGCAACCACTTTGGAAAACAGTATGGAGGATCCTCAGATGAATGGGATTGAACCTACCATATGATCCAGCAATACCACTTCCGGGTATCTACCCAAAAGAATGGAAACCAAACTATCAGAGTGACGCATATATATCTATGTTTATAGCTGCACAATTCACAATCACCAAACTGTGGAAGTAGCCAAGATGTCCATCGACAGATGAATGGATTACAAAACTATGGAATATGTACACAATGGAATTTTATTCAGCCATAAAGAAGAACAAAATCATGTTCTTTCACAGGGACATGGATGCAACTGGAAAACATTACGTTAAGTGAGATTAGCCAGTCACAAAGAATAAAAAAGCATATGTTCTCCTTAATATGCAGATACTAGGGAGAAGTGGGGCATAAGAAGGTCTCCAGATGAAAAAGGAGAGACCCTCGATAAGCAAAGAAGTTGACTTAACCAAAGGGGATGGACGAGGGGGGCACCCTAATGCAAATGATGTACTTACACAATTATATGAAGGTCATTCACTGAACTGAACTTGAGAAGGAGGGAGGGCGAGAGAGCAGGGTGGGAATTGGGGAAGGGGTTAAATGAGAAATGTGTGCACATATGCCGTTATCAGCTTGTACCTAACAAAGATGTGTGGTTACAATGCACCAATTATTACAATAAAAAATAAATGTATAAAAATAAAAATTATTTGTAAAAGTGGGAGTGTTTTATGAATACTAATTAGGTCCTATAGGTAGATGGTGCTGTTTATTTTTCTATATCTTTGCTGATTTTTCTCTCTAATAGCTTTGCTAATTGGTGAATGAGGGGTGCTTAAATAATGAATTTGTCTATTTTTCTGCATCTATTAGTTTTTGGTTCACATACTTTGCAGTATATTTTGAAGTATCTAGGCATATAAAGACATTTATATATTCTTGGAAAATTTACTCTTTTATTATTGTGTAATGCCTTTCTTTATTCCTATTAACTTTTTGTGCTCTGTAGTATAGTTTTTCTGATGTTATCATAGACACTTCTGCTTAAGTTTAATGCCAAATATATGTACTTCTATCATTTTATACATAATCTAACTTCTTTGTTTGAAGTGAGTTTCTCATAGTAAGTAGTCTTTGTTATTTATAAACTCTGACAGTCTCTTTCATTACTTTTGTGTTTGCGTATCTTTTACATTTAAATATTTTTGATATGTTAGAGTTTGAGTCTACCATTTTATTTGTTTGTTTGTTTGTTTGTTTGCGGTACTGGGGATTGAACCTAGGGGCATTCTACCTCTAATCTACACCCCCAGCCCTATTTTTTATTCTTTTATTTTGAAACAGGGTCTCACTAAGTTGCAGAGTGCCTCACTAGGTAGCTGAGGTTGGATGTGCCATTTTGTTATTTATTTACTCTTTCTTGCTTCAGTTTCTTGTTTCTGTGATCCAATTTTCTATTCTTTCTGAGGGTTATTTGAATATTTTTGGAAATGCCATTTATTTTCGTCATAGTGTTTTATTCATTTGTTTTTACAATATATCTTTCTATGTTTTTCATGCCTGTTATCAGTATTAAGATATATACACACATAACTTATTACAATCTTTTGATACTGATGTTTTAACACTTTAAATGAAGAATAAAACCCTTATTTTTCCTTAGGTCTCTTTCCACTCCCACTTTTAAAATATAACTCTTGGAATACTACATATGCTTCCACTTTCCATCATATATTGTTATAATATTTGTTTCAAACATCATTTATGACTTACAGACACATGTGTATAAGGATAACACATTTTCCTCTAATTTTTGTTCTCAATTTTTTTACCTGAAGTTCTGCTTCTCCTATTTTCATTTCCTTTTTTGGGTGATTTTCTTTACTCATGTTTACAGTTAGGATTCATAGCAACAAATGAAAGATATTTTCACTAAAGATAGCATTCACAGATGACAATTCTTTTATTCTATCACTTGATAAATTATCTGCCATTTCCATTGGGCCTCCATAATTTCAGATGTCACTCAAATTGATGATTTCCTATAAGTAATGTATTGTTAGTCTGTTGTCATTTTCGAGTACTTTTGTGTTGTCTTGGGTTTTCAGAAGCCAATTATGCTATATTTTCATATATTTATCATGTTTTGGTTTATTAGATGTGGAGCTTGCTCAACTTCTTGAATATGCTGGTTTATGTTTTTTGTCAATTTTGCAAATATTTCAGCCATTATTTTTTCAAGTGCTTTTTAAAATTCTATTCCTTTTCTTCCTCTTAAGCTCTAGTGATACAAATGTTAAGAACTTTTGTTATTGTATCATAGTTTGCTGAGGTCCTATTCATTTTTTCATAGTCTACTTTCTGTTTTTCAAGTTGTGTAAATTATACTGATCTGTTCTAAAGTTAACTGATTCTTTCTTTTTTTATTTTTGTTTTTGTGGCCCTGATGATTGAACCCTGCAGTGCTCTGCCACTGAAGTACTCCCCATAAATTTTTATATTTTATTTTGAAACAGGGTCTCTCTAAGTTGCTAAGGTTGACCTCAAACTTAGATTTCTCCTGTCTCAAACTCCAAAGTACTGTTATTACAGGTATGCACCACTGCACCAAGCTCACTGGTTCTTTCTTCTATCTTTTCTATTGTACTATTTAAACCATTCAGCAAAATATTTATTTCATTTTTATCTCTCAGTTATATAATTTCAGTTTTTCATATATTTTCTTTCTGTGTGAATGCTTTATATGTTTATTTGTTCCAAGAAAATTTATAATTGCCATTTGAAGCATTTTTATTATACTCAAATCCCTGCTAGTTCTTCCTATATGGGTAGAAGAAAATGCCTCCTGGTGCAACTAGGAGGGTGGATAACACTGTGTTTTGGAGATTCAGAGTACTTCCCCCAGCTTTGTCTATGGTCTGCCTATATCATTATGCTTGCCGGTAAATTTTGCCACTGACATGGGGGTAGGAAAATATGTGCTTGGGTCACCTTCTACTATTGTGTGGAGGGTTGGTAAATGTCATTTTTAAACTCATTTTTGCCACTAATTTTGGGAACAGGGGTCATCAGTTGTGATTGGCTTCTACTACTAAGTGATAGGCTGAGAGATACCAAACCTGCATTGATCAATTGGCATTGATTGTAGGGTTGAGAAACTTGAGATTTTTGTTGCCTTTTATTGCTGAGTAAAGGGCTGGGAAATTCAGGACGTGGGTCTTCCTTTGCTGTACATTACTGGGCCAAGAAATGCTGGTTCTGCTGGAAGCCCTTGTGCAAGCCTAGTATATACCTGTGCAATCAGCTGAGGGATGTGATTGAGTGTTCTGCTCTGTCACTGCTAGAACTGCCAGTATGGTCAGTGTGGCTTCATATTTTAAATAATTTGTCATCTTCCCTTAATTTTCCCTATTTATACATAATAATAGTGTAGGCTGTGTTTTTTTTCTATATAATACTTTATATTATGTGGTTCATGTGGAAATTCCCTAAATTTTAGTCTTGGTATTATGTGAAATAAATTTGTTATGTGCTCTAGAAGTTATGTAAAATTCAATCTTGTATATCAAATTGACTTAGAGCAATTGTGCATGGTTTTAGCCCACAGATTTTATTTGAGGTAGTACAAGAAGTTTTTCTTTTATAATCATTAGAGAAGGCAAGTTAGTATAAACTCTGTCCTAAAGGGTGAGAAATTCCTGTGGTGTCAACTCTTTGAAAAGTGGATCAGTTAATGTAATCACTTGCCACATACCTGTTTGATTTCTTAGGAAATGATGTTGGACAAAAAAAAAAATCACAATAATCTCTCTTGTCATCATTGATTATTCTAACACATTATCTCTGTTAATCATTTAATTATATTAAAACTCAATCATGTGTGTGTGTGTGTGTGTGTGTGTGTGTGTGCATACATGTGTCTTTGCATGCATACACTTGCCCCTATGTGTATGAAAGAATAGTACTGACCTGCAGGAAGAAGACTACTTGTGTTTTATCAAACACCTTGGGAATACACTACAGAATGTGCATCATTGGCTTATCTTACTCATTTCAGAATACTGAAAAGTCAGTTGACCTATATGATACATTTTAAAAAATTGTACCTGCTTACATCATAATTGGAAAGTGACTTAAATATATCAGCTAAAGCTTCTGATTCTGTAGCTTAATTTTATATGAAGCATTACATATTATGTTTCTAATAACAGCCTGTATAATCACTCTGGAATCTCTGTTAAACTTTTATTATTTGCTACTCTAAAAATATTATAAGAGAAAAGTTTAAGGTTACATATAATTGATAATTATCCATTCATTCCACAAACCTTTACTGAGTACTTAGTGTATGCTAGACAAAGGTAAGAATAGAAAGATCAGTGAGACACTGAGGATGATATTCAAAGGAGAAATTCTGGTGTTTCAACTTAAACCATTTAATAGAAATTCTGGTACTGAACAATACTGTCTTCCAGTTCTTCCTTTGCTCAAATCCTCTGAGGAGACTCTTAGATGGGAGAAGGGAGGATCCAATCATAACAATAATGCTAGATTTGACGTATGCATTCTGTGGCACATTTATATCATAAGAACATATAATGGTATAAATGAAAAATTTACCGAGACATACTCTATTTTTTCTTTATTGGCTAAGATTGTTTTTCTTTTTTTTTGTTTGAATTTTCTGTTTATTTGATTTTAGTGAAAGAGTTGATGTATCAGTAATATTATAGGAGCCAGGCATGGTGGCGCACGCTTATAATCCCGGCATTTGGGAGGCTGAGACCAGAGGATCCGGGTTCGCGGCCAGCCTCAGCTACCTAGTGAGGCACTCCGCAACTTAGTGAGACTCTGTTTCAAAATAAAGAATAATAAAAAAAAATAGGGCTGGGGTATAGCTCGGAGGTAGAATGCCCCTGTGTTCAATCCCCAGTACCGAAAAAAAAAATATTACAGGAAGTTTTGAAAGAAAATTTCTATAATTCTATAATCCTAATAGAACAGCTATTTTCATCCTTTTATTATTTTCTTTTCCTTATGGATTTGCACAGAGATTTTCAAATAATCAGTTTCCATACATATTGTTCCATACATATTGTTATACCATTTTTAAATGTAAAGAAAAAACAATCAAACTTTTAACCATGCTTCTTATAAAATAAACATGCTTAAAGGATCTATAACAATCTAGCATTTATTCAGGGGTATTGTTTGTAAGAGACCAAACAATAGATTGTACTTATTTCTTCCCAGTGAACTGAATAGGATTTTATTTCAGATTTTAAAGGTCATTTTTCTGAGGTGTTTCTTTCCTCTTGAATTGGCATACTAAATCTATGAGTATAGGCATTTTGCAAAATTCAAATGAGCCTAAGGCCTAGTATACATAGTTTAAGTATTTATTGCCTGAAATAACCTTGATAAATAAATATTTATGTTGAAAGATCACTACTGGAGAAACTTGGGGATAGGATTTGGAGATAGGATTTGCATAGGGTCACTTCTTCCAAACATTATACTATACAATGGTTCTCAAAGTTTGAGGGACTCTCCACCTTATCTTTTTGTAATTTATCAGATAGTATTTCTTGCAACCATTTTCTCATGCAAATTAGATGCTTACCACATTAATTGGATTGTGTTAAAACGAGTTCTTAATCCAAGAACAGTAAATCATGCATTTGTTAAATACTGCCACCAGAGATAATGTTGTTTACCCATAGTAGTGAAAGTGGTCTCTACAATTTGTTCCTGTGATGATTTTCTATAAAATAAATAATATGATTGAGTTTAATGCTAATGAAATTAATCTATTAACTCTAACATATTTTGTTTCAATTAAATAGATTAATTCAAGTGAATTTATTAGAAAATAACTAAATCAGATGTACTTGTCATTGCCACACTCACCAACATCTGAATCAGGTTTATGCTGAATTGTTTTTTGCATTTCATTCTTTTGTTTAGAATACCATACTACATGCCGACTTTGTGAACTCTTTCCTCTTATTCTGCAAATAAAAATGAGAATTACTGGTTTTTTAATGGAAAAGACTTGGATTTTAATGAAACAATATATAGCTTCTCTCAGAAAAACCGTTCCAGGTGGATTAATTAATAAAGCTTTTATTAAAGATGTGCCATAATCCCTACTCTTAAGGAACAACACTCCTGCGCATTGAGTAGAAGGGGACTTCATATAACCCTCACATTTGGAACATTTTATGTATTTCATCAGCGAGGTAACATAATACATTTTAAATTGGATCTGAAAAAACATTAAACAAGCAGACATTTGGTGCAATTTACTCAATTTAAACCATTATTATGTGAATTTGTTGTGTTATTGTCATGTGGGCCCCCACACTAAGACAGTCAACATTAATCTTGTGTGCCTACTTCATGGGGAGAGCTCTTTTTCTGCCTAGATAAAATCCTAATTTTGTTTGTTTATCTAGGAGATTGATTAGAATTTAATTGTTAACCAGGTGGAAAATGACCTCTCCAAATGAACTGAATGCTTTTCTTATTTCTTTTTTTTTTTTTTTTTTTTTTCGGTACTGGGGATTGAACTCAGGGGCATTCTACCTCCAAGCTACACCCCCAGCCCTATTTTTTTTTTATTCTTTATTTTGAAACCGAGTCTCACTAAGTTGCGGAGTGCCTCACTAGGTAGCTGAGGCTGGCCGCGAACCCGGATCCTCCGGTCTCAGCCTCCCAAATGCTGGGATTACAAGCGTGCGCCACCACGCCCGGCTGCTTTTCTTATTTCCAAAAAGAGTGTGCTAGACATTAAGAATTATATCTTAGATCTCTTTGCTTCATTGGTTAAAAAAAAACTTGATTTTTAGACATCTAGGTTTAATGTGAACATGAAACAAAATAAAAACAGATAAATTATGGAAGGAGGAAGTAGATGTGTTTACTGTAAAAGAAAGAAATGAAGAATAGGGGCCATGTTCTGTATTTATTATTATGTAATAATAATTGAGCAAATACTTGTAATTGGTTCTACAAAATAAGATTGGTGACACATTGGCAATATCGAGTCTAAGTTAAATCCTAGTATTGTATTTGAGCCAGGGATAAAGAGTAATTGACATAGGCAAAATTTATTTGGATTTATTAAGGGTTTCTTTGCACACAAGTTATATGTGGGGTGGTAAAATATTAAATTGAAATAATATTTCTTGCCCACAGGTACATTCTAATCAAGTTATATTACTTCCACCTCTAAATTGTGTTTATGTGTTGCTAAAAAATTAGAAAGTATACTTGACAACAAATTTCTAAGCCAGAGCTCTCCATCATATATTCATTAAGGTAAGAAACTGGCACTTTAGTGTATGGTGTTGCTAATCTATGAAGTTTGGTAGGTTAAGCACAGTAAATACATTTTCGTCTTAAAATATCTTCTGCTTACAATTGTTTTATTGGGATATTACTGTATTGTAAATTGTGGAACATGTGTGTTTGTGTGTGTGTGTGTGTTGTTTTTCATCTCTTCTCAGGGAAACCTTAGATTTTGCTTTTAAGGCCTTCAACATATTGGTAAGGTTTACCCACTTTATCAAGATATCCTAATTAAAATTAACTTGTATACTTTAATTTTATCTACAAAATACATTCATAATAACAGCTAGTTCAATGGATTCTATACCCTAGACATATTGACAAATAAAATTATCACTGGATAGATGATAGATAGACAATAACAGATTGATAGATAAATAAATAGATAGATGATAGATAGACAGATGATAGATAGATAGATAGATAGATAGATAGATAGATAGATAGATAGATAGACAGATAGATGATAAACAGACAGAGACGTTACAAATAGTTGGCTTATGCAACTGTGAGAACTGGCTAATCAAGTTGAGGCAGTCAGAAAGTGAACATCATGAACTTGCTTGAATTCATGGGCATAGACTTGACCACATGTGAAATTTCTTCTTTCCTCTGGGAAAACCTCAGTTCTGTTGTCAAGTCCTTCCAAAAGATGTAACTCATGTAACACCTGTTACACATGTAACTCTTCTAGGGAAATCTCCCCATGAAGTCAACTAACTAGGTACTTTAATCATATATGGCTAATCCCTTCAATGTAATATCTAATTAGCATGTAACTAATTAGGGACTCTGCTTAGCTGAGTTGACATTTAAAATAGCCATTACACAAGTAAGCATCATGAAGTGTTTGATTGAAAAACATGAATGTATAAAAAGTACTTTTCTCAAATAGTCTTGTATTATTTAATGCTTTGCAGTATGAGACATAGATTATTCTTTACTTTTTTTTGTGGAACTGGGGATTGAACTTAGAGGCATTCTACCTCCGAGCTATACCCCCAGTCCTTTTTTTTATTCTTTATTTTGAAACAGGGTCTCACTAAGTTGTGGAGTGCCTCACTAGGTAGCTGAGGCTGGCCGCGAACCCGCATCCTCCGATCTCAGCCTCCCGAATGCTGGAATTACAAGCGTGCGCCACCATGCCCGGCTTATTCTTTACTTTTAATTTCAAAATATATTGAGGAACTCAGTACTTGGGAGGTTGGGACAGGAGGATCACAGTTTTGAGGACAGCCTCTGCAATGTAGCAAGATCCTTAGCAAACTAGTGAGACCCTGTTTCAAAAATAAAATGTACAATATGACTGGGGGTGTAGCTCAGAGGTAGAATGCCCCTCATTTCAATCCCTAGTACCAAAGAAAATGAGAATAGACTTGTTGTATATGTCACTCAGATTTTAGAACATGTATTTGTAGTGAAGCAGTTTTTATTCTGGAGGAAAATATACTCTAAATATCCCCATGTTTTTTAGAAATTTGACTAATTATAATGTACTACTACTAGTGAAATAGCATCTCCATTTTCCAGCAAGTTATGTTAAATGATGGCTGAGCATATGTAAAGAGGAGTTTCTCAGGAGGATGAGGAGAAGCATGTAATTGATGGGAGATAAATTAGGGTTTGATAATTTTGGCTGTTAGTTTTCTCTTATTTGTTTCCTAGTATTCAACTTCACTTTGCGATATATTTGGGAAAATTATCTAATGTGATGTTTATTCATAAATGCTTAGCTTAGATTGTGTGTTGCTTAAATTTTGCCTTAACTTTATTCTAAAGATAGCCAATTAAATGGCCAGAGAAAAACTTGGTTGTGAACCAGAACTGTAATTTCACAGTATAAAAGCAGACAAGGCAGTTAAAATCACTTATTGGAATTGAGATGTCATATATATGTGTGTGCATATATATACACACACAAAATGGAATTTTACTGAGCCATAGAGAACAAAATTATGTCTTTTAAAGGAAAATGGATGGAATTAGAGAATATTATGTCAAGTGAGATCAGTTAGTTGCTGAAAGTCATGAACCAAATGTTTTCTCTCATATTTAGAAGCTAAAGAGAAAATAGGAAACAAAAGGGACTTTAGATAATAGAGGAAGTTGACCAGTAGAATGGCAGAAGGTGATAGGTCAAGTCAGGTGGAAAGGGTAAAGGGAAGAAATGATAAAATAAACAATTCAAACTATAATGTGTCCATGTATGAAGTTATCACTGCAATCTACCTGTTATACATGGGGAGGGGTGGTTAGTGGGGAGGGACATTAAGGTAATCACACCAAGACCTGTGTATGTGTCTGTTTGTATGAATTTGAACCTCACTAAGATGTATAATTACAATGTATGAATAAAGGTAGAAAAAGGAGAAAAAATACCACATATGAATTTTTATTTAATATATTTAGTATCATATAAATCTTATCCTCATTCATCAATGTTTGCTGTGTGAGATCAAGGAACACACATATAACAATTGCAAAAATACAATATCCCATTGCTAAAAAATACTACAGATGTGAATTTTATAACTTGTAGGATATACCTTTAATTGCTGATTTTAGGAGCTTGTAAGAAAACAGAATTATTTCATTTTAAGTTAGTGGTATTTATATCTCAATCATTATAAAAGTAGAATTACATTAAGACAATCTTAACCAAATTATTTTTTTTACTTTATAAAATAACTCAGTCATTTTAAGAATAAAAATTAAGTAAAGTAGATAATATAACACCAAAATCATTTTCTTTTTTTTTAATTAATTAATTTATTTTTTAGCATGGATTTTTATACATTTCTTGGGTACAACAGGGTTAATCACGCATTTTTGTTGGGTACAAGCTAGTACAGGTAAAGACATCCATGCACATATTTCTCATTAACCCTTCCCCAATTCCCACCCACCCTCCCCCTATCTCCTGGTCAGTTTAGTGATTGACTTTGATGTGATCTTGTAAGTACATCATGCTCATTAGGGTGTCCCCCCTCCTCCCATTACCTTCCATTAAGTCAAATTTTTTG
>PVLC010031668.1:0-18641 GCA_004027655.1 Graphiurus murinus
GGTACTGGGGATTGAACTCAGGGGCATTCTACCCCCGAGCTATACCCCCAGCCCTAGTTTTTATTCTTTATTTTGAAACCGAGTCTCACTAAGTTGCAGAATGCCTCACTAGGTAGCTGAGGCTGGCCGCGAACCTGGATCCTCGGGTCTCAGCCTCCCGAATGCTGGGATTACAAGCGTGCGCCACCACGCCCGGCTCAAAACATGTTTCTTTACTAGTTCTGACCTTGTAGCAGAGGATAAGCATTTTTTAAAAAATTTATGTGGTAGTGGTGATTGAACCCTGAGGTGCTCCACCACTGAGCTATACCCTAACCCTTTTTTATTTTGGGGCAGGGTGTCTTAAGTTCTCCAGAGCTTGCAGTCATCCTGCCTCACCTCCCAAATTGTTGGAATTACAGGTGTGCAGTACTGTGCCTTGCTAGAGCATAAGTGTTTGTGTTACTTCTAAAACTACTGGAAAGCAATCTATGATAAACATAACTTTTTTTTTTTTTTTTGCGGTACTGGGGATTGAACTCAGGGGCATTCGACCTCCGAACTACACCCCCAGCCCTATTTTTTATTCTTTATTTTGAAACCGAGTCTCACTAAGTTGCGGAGTGCCTCACTAGGTAGCTGAGGCTGGTCTCGAACCCGGATCCTCCGGTCTCAGCCTCCCGAATGCTGGGATTACAAGCGTGCGCCACCACGCCCGGCTGATAAACATAACTTTTAAGGAATTACACTTAAAACATTCCACTGCTCAAACCCAGACAAAGATCTGAAGGAATACTCTTTTTTTATTGCTGGTTAAGAAATTAAGTAGAGGTGCCTGGAGATGTAGATCAGTGGTAGAGTACTTGCCCAGCAAGTGTAAGGCCTTGGGTTTGATTCCCCAGCATGGGGGTTAGGGAGAAAAGAGAACATAAAATTACCATATGGTCCAGCTATCCTACCTCTTGGTACATACCAGAAGAAAGCAAGGACTCAACCAATCTTTTTTTTTTTTTTTTTTAAAGGGCTGAGAAAGTAGCTCTGTGCTATAGAGAGGTTTTTGTTTGTTTGTTTGTTTGTTTTTTTCTTGTGGTACTGGGGATTGAACTCAGGGGCATTCTACCTTTGAGCTACACCCCCAGCCCTATTTTTTATTCTTTATTTTGAAACAGGGTCTCACTAAGTTGTGGAGTGCCTCACTAGGTAGCTGAGGCTGGCCGCGAACCCAGATCCTCCAGTCTCAGCCTCCCAAATGCTGGGATGACAAGCGTGTGCCACCATGCCCAGCTGAGAGGTTTTTTAAATTAATTAATTTTTTTTGTGTGTGTGTGGCACTGGGGATTAAACCCAGAGGCATTTTACCTCTGAGCTATACCACCAGTCCTATTTTATTCTTTTTTTTTTTTTTTTGTGGCACTAGAGATTGAACTAAGGAACCTTCTGCCTCTGAGCTATACCCATAGTCCTATTTTTTATTCCTTATTTTGAAACAGGGTCTCACTAAGTTGCGGAGGGCCTAAGTAGCTGAGGCTGGCCGCGAACCCAGATCCTCCTGTCTCAGCCTCCCAAGTACTGGGTTTACAAATGTGAGCCACCACGCCCGGCTCTATTTTTTATTCTTTACTTTGAAACAGGGTCTCACTAAGTTGCTGAGGCTGGCCGGCCTCGGACCAGGGTCCTCCAGTCTCAGCCTCCCAAGTACTGGGATTACAAGCATGTGCTACCACACCTGACTTATTCTATTTTTTTGCAACAGAGTCTCGCTAGGTTGTTGAGAGTCTCATTACTTGCTGAGGCTGTTCTCCAACCTGCGATCCTCTTGTCTCAACCTCCCAAGTACTAGGGTTACAGGCGTGCACCACAATGCCCAGCTATAGAGAGATTTTTGAAGCTTCCCACCTTATTTATGATTAATGAAATTTTCCAGGATGAGCCACATTATTATTATCATCATATTTTGGAGATTGGAGATTGAACCTAGGGCCGTGGACATGGTAAGCATGTGCTCTACCACTCAGAGTACCCCTGCCTGT
The DNA here is from genome assembly GCA_004027655.1 of Graphiurus murinus. NCBI lineage: Eukaryota > Metazoa > Chordata > Mammalia > Rodentia > Gliridae > Graphiurus > Graphiurus murinus. The sequence goes on from PVLC010031668.1 coordinate 2,010, forward strand.
TAATGTTGGTATGGTGTTCTTTGACAAATACATGATTGGTGCTAGGAATTGAATCCAGGGACATTCTACCTCTGAGCTGCAACCGCAGCCTTTTTTTTAGGAGGGGAACAGCGTTTTGCTAAATTGCTGAGGCTGGCCTCAAACCAGTGGTCCTCCTATCTCAGCCTTTAAAGTACTAGGATTACAGGTGTGTGTCCATCACTGCGCTGGGCCTAAATGATATGTTTTGTTTTGGGAGTAAAGATGGAACCCAAGGATATTCCTCCTCTGAGCTACATGCCCAGCCCTTTTTTAATTTTTTATTTTGAAACATTCTAAGTTGCTCAGGGACTTGCTAATTTGCTGCGGCTGGCCTTGAACCTGTGATCCTCCTTTCTCAGCCTCCTAAGTACTGTGATTACAGGAGCACCACTGTGCCTGATGACATGTTTTAAATTGTATAAGTTTTATTTATTTTGTTTTATTTTATTTATTTTTTTTGCGGTACTAGGGATTGAACTCAGGGGCATTCTACCTCCGAGCTATACCCCCAGCCCCATTTTTTATTCTTTATTTTGAAACTGAGTCTCACTAAGTTGTGGAGTGCCTCACTAGGTAGCTGAGGCTGGCCGCGAACCCGGATCCTCCAGTCTCAGCCTCCCGAATGCTGGGATTACAAGCGTGCGCCACCACGCCCGGCTTACAAGTTTTATTTAGAAATTTCTTTCTGTTTTTTTAGTGCTGGAGATTGAAGTTGGGGTCGTTCTACCTCTGAGCTACATCTTTAGCCCTATTTTATTTTTATTTTGAAACAGAGTCTTGCTAGGATGATGAGAATCTCACTCCTTGGGAGACTGTCCTCGAACCTGTGATCCTCCTGTCTCAGCCTTCCAAGTACTGGGATTATAGGCATGTGTGGGATTACCATGCCCGGCTCTTAGAAATTTCTTATTATTTTATATGAACTCTATGAAGAAACAGAGTAGTATAGTTTAAACTTGCCTTCCAGTTTTTACTAGTTCTTCTACCATTGAGCTACTCCCCCAGCTCTTTTTACTTATTTTTTATTTTGAAGCAGGGTCTCAGTAAGTTACTGAATGCTGTCCTTGAACCTGTGCTTCTCCTTTCTTATCCTCTCAAGTACTGGGATTAAAGGCATGCACCACCACTCCTGCTCCTCTAGTTCTTTTTGTTTGCCTCGGGGTTCTTTTTTCATTAATATGTATTGGATGTTTATGCAGTTAGAAATAATGTTCATAAAGATGATATTGTTGAGTGCCTACTGTTTCTGGTCCTTTGATAATGTGATGTGCTATTTGCTTTTACTCAGAAAATAACTGTGGTCAGATTGTCATACAGTCTGCTGCAGACAGTAAGGATATTGTGAAAGAAATTCAGCTGTCCACATAGCATGACCTTTCAAAACTTCTTTTTTTTTTCTGTAAGCATCTCGGCCTTTTGACTGCCACATGATAGAGGAAGTAGTACACAAAGGGCAATGTTAATGGCTGCATTATTGTTTTCCTAAGAAGAGCATGTTTAATAGTCACATATACTATTAAATACATCTTTGTTTATGTGGAAGATTATTAGTTTTCTTTTCTTTTTTTTTTTTTGTACTGTTGGGGATTGAACACAGTGCCTCCCATTTGGTAAACAAGTCTACTACCGAGCTACATCTCAGCCCTAAGATAACTAGTTTTATGCATAATACAAAGAGTATGTATAATATAGTGGTTTTTGTTGTTGTGTGTACACGTGTACGTACGTACATGACTTGGGATTGAACCCAAGGCCTAGTTGATGCTAGGCAAACAGCCTTATCCTCAGCCTTATTTGTTTGTTTGTTTATTTTTGTGGTACTGAGGATTGAACCTAGGGGTGTTCTACCTCTGAGCTACATGCACGACCCTTTTAGATTTTTTTTTTGTTGTTGTTGTTTTGCAACAGGATTCACTAGATTGCTGAGAGTCTGACTAAGTTGCTGAGGCTAATCTTGAACCTGCAGTACTCCTGTCTCAGCTTCCCAAGTACTGGCATTACAGGTACACATCACCATGCCCAGCTTGTTTGTTTATGTGGTACTTGAGGATTGAACCATGGGGCATTCTGCCTCTTAGCTATACATACCTCAGCCTTTAAAAAATTTTTTTTTTATTTTGAAACAAGGTCTTGCTAAATTGCTGAGAGTTAGCCAAGCGTGGTGGCACATGCTTGTAATCCCTGTATTTGGGAGGCTGAGAGAGGAGGATCACAGGTTTGAGAACAGCCTCTTCAAGTAGTGAGAGTCATCAACGTCGCAGGACCATGTTTCCAAATAAAAAATAAAATTGGGCTGGAGGTGTAGCTCAAAGGTAGAATGCCTCTGGGTTCCATCCTCAGTACCAATAAATACATACATGCATGCATACATACATACATACATACATGCATAATCAGCACAGAATCTTGCTACATTGTTGAGGCTACCTTCAAACCTGTAATCCTCCTGTCTCAGGTTCCCAAGTACTGGGATTACAGGTGTGCACTACCATAGCTGTTTTATTTTGAGGCAGGTTTTGCTAAATTGCCCCATTTGCCCTTGAATTGTAATCCTCTTGGCTCAGCCTCCCCAGTACCTGGAACTGCAGGTGTACACCACCATGCCCATACGTAGAGTGTACTTTAAGTTGCCGATTTGTAAAATGTATAGTACAGATTTAACTTGCCTACTTTCTGAATGATGAAGTGACAGGGGATCCACACTTGACCTCATACCCAAGAATCATCTTCAGGTTATGTGTGTAAAGTATATAGGAAACATAAGTGGATTTTGTGAATTTTAGACTCAAGTTCCAATCCCAAGACATTTCATTTTGTGTATGTAAATATGAAAAAAAAAACTGGAAAGGATTCAATACATGTCTAGCACATGAGAGGCCCTGGGTTCTAGTCTCAGAATAATGACAAAAACAAAACCCAGAAATCCGAAATCCTTCTAGTCCTAAACACTTCAAATGAGGGACGCTCAATCTTTATTTAAAATTTAAATAGAATAGCCGGGCGTGGTGGCGCACGCTTGTAATCCCAGCATTCGGGAGGCTGAAACCGGAGGATCCGGGTTCGCGGCCAGCCTCAGCTACCTAGTGAGGCATTCCGCAACTTAGTGAGACCCTGTTTCAAAATAAAGAATAAAAAAAATAGGGCTGGGGGTGTAGCTCGGAGGTAGAATGCCCCTGAGTTCAATCCCCAGTACTGCCAAAAAAATAAAAAATAAAAAATAAATAAAAGGGCTGGAGATAGCCGGGCGTGTTGGCACATGCTTGTAATCCCAGTACTTGGGAGGCTGAGACTGGAGGATCTGGGTTCGCGGCCAGCCTCAGCTACCTAGTGAGGCACTCTGAAACTTAGTGAGACTCGGTTTCAAAATAAAGAATAAAATATAGGGCTGGGGGTATAGCTCGGAGGTAGAATGCCCCTGAGTTTAATCCCCAGTACCGCAAAAAAAAAAAATTTAAATAGAAAATCGCTTATATCAATTTCAAGAGGGTCTAAAAATTTGGGGAGGGGACAATAGTGGAGATTGAACCCAGGGCCTCCGTGTGCTATGGAAGCACACTGCCACTGAGCTATGTCTCCATTTGTTCTCTTACTTTATTTTCAGTTAGGGTCTTGATAAGTTGCCCAGGCTAATCTTAAACTTGGGGCCCTCCTGCCTCAGCCTTAGTAGCTGGGATTATAGAAGTTTGCTGTAGAGCATAGTTAGGATCTATATTTTTCATTCAAAAATTTAAGGATTATATATGAAGCTGGGCAGGGTGGCACATGCTGCGGCTAGCCTCAGCTTACTTGGTGAGGCCCACCATAACTTTTTTTTTTTTTCGGTACTGGGGATTGAACTCAGGGGCATTCTACCTCCGAGCTACACCCCCAGCCCTATTTTTTTTTTATTTTTATTTTTTCGGTACTGGGGACTGAACTCAGGGGCATTCTACCTCCGAGCTATACCCCCAGCCCTATTTTTTATTCTTTATGTTGAAACCGGGTCTCACTAAGTTGCGGAGTGCCTCACTATGTAGCTGAGGCTGGCCGCGAACCCGGATCCTCTGGTCTCAGCCTCCCGAATGCTGGGATTACAAGCGTGCGCCACCACGCCCGGCTCCCCAGCCCTATTTTTAATTCTTTATTTTGAAACAGGGTCTCACTAAGTTGCGGAGTGCCTCACTAGGTAGCTGAGGCTGGCCATGGACCCGGATCCTCCGGTCTCAGCCTCCCAAATGCTGGGATTACAAGCGTGCGCCACCACACCCGCCTGGCCCGCCATAACTTAATGAGACCCTGTTTAAAAGAAATAAAAATAAAATAAAAAAGATATAAAATAGGGCTAGGAATGTAGCTTGCAGATAGAATGCCCCTGAGTTCAATCCCCAGTTCCGCAAAAAAACAAAAACAAAAACACCGGGCATGGTGGCACACACTTGTAATTCTAGTACTTGGGAGGATTGCAGGTTCATGGCCAGCCTCAGCAACTTGTGAGGCCCTCTGCAACTTAGACTCTGTTTCAAAATAAAAAAAATAAAAAATCGGGCTGGAGGTGGAGCTCAGAGATAGAATGCACTAGGTTCAATTCCTAGCAACACACACACACACACACACACACACACACACACACACACACACAAAGGGCTATTAATGAATGGAGAGTAAAATATACAGCTCATAACTACAAATCCATTGTTTTTGTGTGAAAAGATTTTGGAGACTCTTCTATGGATATGAGCACCCAAAGGAAGGTTCTTTAAAACTTCAACAGGGGCAATGGGTGTAACTCACTACTTGCGTGGCAAACTTGAGGTCATGGTTTCAATTCCCAGTGCCACAAAATAAAGCTGGGTGTGGCGGTGCATGCTTGTAATCCCAGTACTTGGGAGGCTGAGACAGGAGGATTGCAGGTTTGCAGCCAGCCTCAACTATTTAATGAGGCCCTCTGCAACTTAGTGAGAGCTTGCTTAAAAATAAAGAATGAGAAATAGGGCTGGGGATGTAGCTCAGAGGTAGAATGCTCCTGGGTTCAATCCCTACTACTGGGAAAAAAAAAAAAAAGTAAAATAAAATACTTGGAATGAGCCTGGGTAAAATGAGTAAACATCAACCTGATTGTCTGATTTTAAGCTTTCATCCTAATTATTATTATTTTTTATCTGTGTGTGGTACTGGGGATTGAACCCAGGGGCATTCTACTTCTGAACTACTCCCCCAACCCTATTTTATTTTTTGTTTTGAAACGGTATCACTTGGTTGGTGAGAGTCTCACTATTCACTGAGGCTCTCCTTGAACCTGTGATCCTTGTGTCTCAGCCTCCCAAGTACTGGGGTTACAAGCGGGCGCCATCGTGCCTGGCTTTAATCCTCATTTTACAGTGGTAGCTTGGCTCTATAATGTGCTTATTTATTCATCATTTAGCAGGTAGTTCCTGAGAGCCTTTTTTGGTGTCAGGCATGATGTAGAACACACACAAAAGGGCTTGTCCCTGTCGTTCAGGTGCTGGAGATCACCAGCAGAGCTGGACGGAGCTTAGCAGGTCACAGATCCTTGCTCTGGCCCCCAGGTCTCTCCCCTCCTGAAATCTAGAGGTAAAGGCGGTGATTATGAAGAGAGGCCACCAGGGAAGGGAGATGGTAGGAATTCTTAGGGGGCAGTGCTGCGAAAGGAGCAGTTGCAGCGACAAGAGAAATCTGCAGTCGGGTTTGATTATCACAACACTGAAATCATAGGCTGTGTAGGAAGGGAAGGAGTTCCCATTAAAGGGTTCCCATGCCAGGCAGTGCCTGGTGACTTTACATTTCTTACCGCTGTCAAGTTCTGCATGTACACTGAAGAGCACATGAGAAGTTTAACATAACCTAAAGATCAGTAAAAATAAGTAAAGCCTCTGTGTGTAACAGCCAGGCCAATCCATGTGCCTTCATCTATCACACATTCTTCCTCTTCTCCCAGAGACTGCTGAATTTCGTGTAATTGTCTTACTTTTGTTTATAACTTCACATACAATTGTATCCCTAAATGATATTTAACTTTGTTATTTATAGTTAAGTGAAATCATATTGTATGTATTCTTTGTCTTAATACTGCTTGTAAGGTTCATTAATGATGATGTGTATAGTTCTATTTTGTTAATTTCTCATATTATAAAATATTAATTGCAGTTTATTCACCTATTAAATGTACATTTGGGTTCCTAGTTTTGGTTATTATGAAAAATTACTTTAAACATTTATGTACATTTGATATCCTTGGATAAGAGTTTTCCTAGAATATATACCTACCTAGTAATGGAATTACTGATTCCAAAACTCTCTTTGTAGGAGGTTGAATTAGTTTGTTCTATTGCCAACAGTGATCTATGAGTGTGTGTGGGGGGGGTTTTGGGGATTGAACTCAGTGGCATTCTACCTCTGAGCTACACCCCCAGCCATATTTTATTATTTTTCTTGGTCCTGAAGATTGAACACAGGAGCCTTCTACCTCTGAGCTATATCCCTAGCCCTTTATATTGTTATTTTGAAATGGGGTCTTGGTAAATTGCCAAGAGTGGCCTTGAATTTGTGATTCTTTTGCCTCAGGCTCCTAAGTACTAAGATTACAGGCCTGTGCCACCAGGCCTGGCTTCTAGCCCTATTGTATTTTGAAACAAGGTTTTACTAAGTTACTGAGTGCTGACCTCAAACCTGTGATCCTTCTGTTTTAGCCTCCCAAGTACTGGGATCACAGGCATGCACCACCAGGCCAGGCTAGATTAATATTCTTTATATATTCATTTTTATACTGTAACTTATAAAGATTATTTATTTTATATATGTGTGTAATTTTTTCCCTTAACCTGTTAAATACTTCTCATTGGGTCTCTTGTTCTTTTCTATCAAGAGCAACACTTTCATCTAGCCAGTCTCTACAGTACCATTCTGCTCTGTTTCTCTGCCTCTATGTTCCAGTCCTGATGATCTTCTTTGAATCACTGATTTAACTTCTCAGATCTTTGCATATGTTCTTTCTCTCTGCCTTGCTCCTTTCTTCTCTTCCTTAAGTCAAATTCATATTTGTTGTGCCTCTCCAGTTCTTTGTGAGAATGCAGTAATTCTAGTTAGAAGATGTTAAGAGAAGGAAAGCTGTCTTCTACAATACATTGTCAGGCAGGTGTGGTGACACACTCCTGTAATCCCAGTACTTGGGAGGCTGAGACAGGAGGATTGCAGGTTCACAGGCAGCCTCAGCAACTCAGGGAGCCCCTTAGGAATTTAGCGAGACCCTGTTTCAAAGTTATAAAAAGACCCAAAAAGGACTGGGGGCATGAGTTGGAAATTGATTGCCCCTGGGATTAATCCCTAGTACCAAAAAAGAAAAAAAAAAAAATCATGTGTAAAGTGTCAAGGAGGAAAGCTGTTGAGCTGAAATAGGAGTGAATGATTAGTGGTGTCATCATGGCGGGTTCTTCAGTGTTGCTTCCCACACTTCTTCATAATTCTGTTTCCTGTTGGGTAGAAAAGGAAAACACTAGATAGTGGACTGCTTGTGACTGAGGGAGGCTGTGTGCGTTTTAGTTATGGCCTTGTGTTTGACTCAGTTAGCAAAGGCCATATTGCTGTTGGAGACTGAAGATTAGTAATGCTCCGCACACTGGACGCGTGTCTCACTCTGCAGCAGCTACCTCATATGGTCTTCTTTGGCAGCGGTTCCATACCACATAGCTTCTTCCACTTGGTAACCTTGTCACCGTCTGTGACCAGTGGAAGAGGAATGAGATGCTGTTGATTGTGTGCCATTTGCCTAAAAAGCCTGACTCGAAGTGGTATAGACCTTTTCCACTCAACATTCCAGAAGGAGAATTTAATACATGACCACTTCTAAGTGCACCAGACATTGGAATGTGCAGTCTGCCAGATGCCTAGCCACAGCGCCACGACTAGCAGAAGAGAGGCAGTCTCTGCCCCAGTGACTTCAGTGTAGTCATCTTTTTTTTTTTTTTTTTCTTTTTTTGCGGTACTGGGGATTGAACTCAGGGGCATTCTACCTCCGAGCTACACCCCCAGCCCTATTTTTTATTCTTTATTTTGAAACCGGGTCTCACTAAGTTGCGGAGTGCCTCACTAGGTAGCTGAGGCTGGCCGCGAACCTGGATCCTCCGGTCTCAGCCTCCCGAGTGCTGGAATTACAAGTGTGCGCCACCACGCCCGGCTTAGTCATCTTATTTCTGTAGGTCTCAGCTTCAAATATGTAAGATGAGGGATCTGTTCTCTGAAGGTGTTTAGCACACACACCCTTCTTTCTAGTGATTTCATTAGAAGGACAGGGGAAGTATTTCCATTCACCTCTTTCCAATTCAGGTGTTTTGTTTTGTTCTGTGATACTGGGAATTGAATCCAGGGTATTCTCCCTATGAGTTAAATGTCTCTGAGCTAAACTCCCAGCTCCTTTTATTTTTATTTTGAAACAGGGTCTTTCTAGGTTGCTGAAAGTCTCACTACTTGCTGAAGTTGTCCTCAAACCTGGGATCCTCCTGTCTCAGCCTCCCAAGTACTGGGATTATAGATATGCACCATCACACCTGGCTTCCAATAAGTTTTGAAGGCATATCAGCTGCTGCAGGTAGTTAGAGTCACTTTGGCTCCTTCTTATCACAACCAGGCTCTTCATACCTCTGTAGCTTTACTCAGGTCCTGTGTACAAACTGCATCACAAGTCTTACAACACATGGAAGTTTATTATGTGAATTAAAATCATTCTGAGATGATATGTTTGTGCCAAGTTGTAGGCAAATATATTCGTATGGTATTAGTTGCCTTTTGTGGGGATAAGGGTTGAATCCAGAAGTGTTCTACCTCCAAGCTACAACCCCAGCCCTTTTATTTTTTGTTTTGAAACAGAGTCTCACTAGATTACTGGGAGTCTCTCTAAATTGGTGAGGCTGGTCTTGAACCTTTAATTCTCCTGTCTCAGCCTCCTAAGTACTGGAATTATGGGTATGTACCACCATGCCTGGCTTGCTTTTGGAGAATTTAAACTTACTTGAATATTCTTTGATTCTTTTAGAAAATACAAGAATTTTAAATACATTTAAAATAATCTAAGAAACTTCCTTAGAGCTTGAATCGGTTTATTCATAAATTTGGCCTGTTTTAGCAGTTATGATTTCAAAGAAATTGTCTTGATAGTCTCCTCCCCCCACTCTGGTACGGAGGACTGAACCTAGGAGCACCCTACCTCCAAGCTACACCCCAACTTTTTTATTTTGAAGCAGGATCTTGCTAAATTGCTGAGGCTGTCCTTGAACCTCAACCCTCTTCTCTCAGCCTCCTAAATCCTGGGACTACAGGTCTGTGTCACCATGCCAGTTTGGCTACTTTTTATTTATTTTTTTGAAACAGGGTCTCTCTAAGTTGCTGAAGGTCTCATTAAGTTATTGACGAGGGCCCCAAACCTACAATCCTCCTGTCTCTCCTTTCCCCAGGTATTGAGATTATAGGTGTGCACTCTGCCCAGCTTCAAGTTTTTTTTTTTTTTATTTTTTGTGGTACTGGGGATTGAACCCAGGGGCATTCTTCTGAGCTAAATTTATTTTCAAGCAGAGTCTCACTAAGTTGCAGAAGGCCTCACTAAGTAGCTGAGGCTGGCCACAAACCTGCGATCCTCTTGTCTCAGCCTCCCAAGTAGTGGGATTACAAGTGTGGGCCACTATGCCCTGCCTAAGTGTTGTTTTTTTTTTTTTTTTGCGGTACTGGGGATTGAACTCAGGGGCATTCTACCTCCGAGCTACAGCCCCAGCCCTATTTTTTATTCTTTATTTTTTTTTTTTCAGTGTCTACATATATATCTTTACTCTTTTCAAGAACCTTTGATATATTTTTGATCTTCAACAACCACTCTGTAAAGTCTCAGTTACTCATTTTAATGAGATATTTCCCCCATAAATACTGAAGGATGCCAAGAAAAGTTTGCTCCTGGATCTAATTTCCATATATTCAAAGAATAAATAAAAGTTTAAAAAAAAAAGTATTTCACTATAGTTTCAGACATTTCTTATCTTTTTTTGGTATAGGGATTGAATGTAGTAATGGAGAGTGGGGTTCATAAGAACTAAAGAGGCTTTCTACCTCGAAGTATACCCCGAGACCAATTTTATTTCTTATTTGGAAACACAGTCTCACTAGGTTGCTGAGAGCCTTGCTAAGTTGCCGAGTCTGTCTCTGAACCTGTGATCCACCTGTCTCAGCCTCTCAAATACTGGGATTATAAGTGTGCACCACCACGCCTGGCTACATTTCTTATTTTCAAAGTCCAACCTTTATAGAGAAGATAAAAAATTTCTGAAGTCCACTTTTGAATTATTTTTGGATTCACTCTGACTAAGCAACATTTTTAATTGCGAGAAGTGTTTCTTTCTTTTGCTCTCATTCTTTGAGGAGCAAATGGGTGTTGATTGTCCAGATGCAGGTGTTCTGAAAAACAATGCTGGGCTCTTGCCTTTGGAACCAGACATATGACTTAGGTTTGCAGAACTTGGAGTCTTTCCCTCTGATCTCTTCAAGTTGAGTTTATTCATAGGGGTCGTAGGACTGCTCTTCAATGCTGTCAGAAAGCTTCTACTTTTACCATAATGTTGAACCGTTTTGTTGCATGTTTTACAAGTAATCAGCAATACACTTTTGGAGTCTTTGTACTTCTTCAGTATTTTTGCTTCTTTAAAGCTAAGTGTATTACTTCTTGCTTCTCGATTAAGGAGTTTCTGTATTTTGGGTGTCAGTCTGGCCTTGGGTTTGAGACGTACACGTGAGTTATCCAGAACTAACAACTGGAAACAGTATGGACATGTTTCTTCAAAAGTGGCATTATCAGCCGGGCGTGGTGGCGCACGCTTGTAATCCCAGCATTTGGGAGGCTGAGACCGGAGGATCCGGGTTCGCGGCCAGCCTCAGCTACCTAGTGAGGCACTCCGCAACTTAGTGAGACTCGGTTTCAAAATAAAGAATAAAAAGTAGGGCTGGGGGTATAGCTCGGAGGTAGAATGCCCCTGAGTTCAATCCCCAGTACCGCCAAAAAAAAAAAAAAAAAAAAAAAAAAAAAAAAGTGGCATTATCATCGTGAGACGAACTGTATGCCCAGAGGAGGTAGCGCGCCTGGCCCGGGCAGCTATCGTGGAGGTTCCGAGCCGCAGCCTCGAGATAGTGCTTCTGCCTTTTATTCTTTATTTTGAAACCAACTCTCACTAAGTTGCGGAGTGCCTCACTAGGTAGCTAAGACTGTCCGCGAACCCGGATCCTCTGGTTTCAGCCTCCCGAATGCTGGGATTACAAGCCTGCGCCACCACGCCCGGCTATTTTTTATTTTTTTAATGCCAATATTATATACAGTAGATTTTTTGAATCTGAGTGTTGAACTGTGGATCATTCTACTTCCGAGTTACACTCCCAGCCCCATTTTATTTTTTTATTTTGAAGCAAGGTATTGCTGAATTGCTGAGAGCCTTGCCAAGATGTAGCGACTGGCCTTGAAACTGCAATCCTCTGGTCTCAGTCTCCCAAGTAGGGGGTTAGAAGCATGTGGCCCTGTACCCAGCTATCTAATAGTTTTTAATACTTGAAGTATATCCCCATAGTTTTCAGATGGTATTGGTTTTAAAGCTAAAAGTAAAGCTAAGTGGACCTTTAATAGTTACTCTTACTTTAAGGAAAAAGAATAGGAGAAAAAGTATAGGTTAGTTTTTTTTTTTTTTTTTTTTCGGTACTGGGAATTGAACTCAGGGGCATTCTACCTCTGAGCTATACCCCCAGCCCTATTTTTATTCTTTATTTTGAAACCGAGTCTCACTAAGTTACGGAGTGCCTCACTAGGTAGCTGAGGCTGGCCTCGAACCCGGATCCTCTGGTCTCAGCCTCCCAAATGCTGGGATTACAAGCGTGCGCCACCATGCCCGGCTCTAGGTTGGTTTTTAATAGCTGGATTCAATCTGGAAACACAGTTTTAATTTTTTAGCTGTTATATTAGTAGTATAAAATAGACCCTAATGTCATTTTCTAGTTTATTTGCCTCTTAGTCAATAGTTCATTTGTGAAAATAAGCAGTGTGGGTGGTATGAATGAGTAAAATGAAAACCCTACTCCCCTACAAAGCAAAATTTGAGACGATATGTTAAGAATTAGGAGGAGAAACAAAAATTATGCTTTTTAAAAAGAATGTTATAGTTGAGGTTTTGAAACAAAAGTATGATTTATTAGATTAACTGTAGGGTAATGCTATAAATCAAATACAGGCAGTATTCAAAGGCTGATTTTTTTTTTTTCTGTTGTGTTTTTTTTTTGTGTGTGTGTGTGTGTGGTTCTGGGAATTGAACCCAGAGGCATTCTACCTCCAAACTATAACCCCAGACCAGTATTATTTCTTATTTGGAAACAGGGTCTCACTAGGTTGCTGAAAGCCTCACTAAATTGCTGAGGCTGTCCTCGAACCTGCGATCCTCCAGTCTCAGCCTCCCAAGTACTAGGATTAGAAGCATGCGCCACCACACCTGACAAAGGTCGAGATTGAAGCGTTAGCAGAAGGTTTTGGATCTTTGGGGATGTGGACTTGGGCACATGAGATGACTAACCACGCTCCAACCCTGGAACACAGTACTTATGCCGTCCTGTGCAGGCCATGGGCTGGGGCAGTGGGGCAGTCCATGATGGCAGTGCTGGCCTGCTGCCTCAGCACTTGAGGGGGGTGTATTAGCCCACTCTTAGTTGTTAAAGTAAGATACCTGAAGCCGAGTAACCTTTCAATAAGATATTTCGCTCACAGTTTTGGAGAGTGAAACTTGAAGATCAGGCAGCCCATCGTCTTGGCCTGGGCATGGCGCCCCTGGCTGCGTGGCCCGGTGGCTGTGGGCATCAGTGCGGGAGCACGTGCGGGGGAGAGAACACATGGCAAGACCGACACCCGAGCACGGGAGGGAGCAGACTCCCTGCTGTATAACAAACTACTTGCAGGAAATCCCAGGGACCCAAGAAAACTCCATCAGTTCCTCAGAGAGTAGCACTCCAGTGACCTCCCGCTGAGCTCCACCTCTTAAAGGTCCTGCACCCCGTCTTCCACACCAGCACAGTGGGGACTGAACTGCAAACACGTGAACCCTTGGGGGCAGACTACCCAGACACTGCCGTCCTCTGCCTTGTGAAGTTCAAGCTGGGCTGTGCACCTTTTTCCCAGTGTTCTGGCCTCCTGTCCGTGACCGCAGCTCAGGGAGGTCGAGGCAGAATCCCTGCAGCTGTCCTGTGCACCTTCACGGTCTTTCCCAGCTTCCTCCCCGAAACAGTCTAAGAACAAGCCCTCCGAGTGATGCAGGTCGGCGTGCCTCCACTCATCTCTCTCAGGAGACCTTGTGCTCTGATACAGGCTCCGCGCAGTCCCCTGCCTTCATCAAGCATGTGATGTGGTGTCTTAACCAGAAGGAGTATGTTGTAAATACTCATCAACCTGAAGTCCAGTTATTTCTCTCTTCCTCTTTGAGCAGGCCGAGTACTGAGATGACACTTCCAGCTACCTCTCCTAGCTTACTCTGTCCTCCAGAGAGAATAGGCAGTGAAAAGACTTGGCACCAAGGACAGATACCTCTTCAATCCTCCTGCCCACCCCCTCCACTTACAGTCCGTAGAAGGGAGAAATGAAAGGTACTCACAGAAGCATTTTGTCATTCATGACTGGATGGCTTAGGAGGAAAATTGGCCTCCAAGGAAAAGACTTAAAACAGACAAGCAAACAGTAAATACATGCACAGACCCAACTTGAATCAGTGTGCGAAGGAGGAATCCTGAAATGGCTTGGGAGAAATGCCAGCCTTTGTAGGATGCTCTTTTAATTTTTGTGTATTATAACTTATTTTGCAAGATGACAGCAGACAGAAATAACTGAACGTTCAGAGCCTGGCGTGGTGCTTTTCTACAGCTGTAAGCTATTTAGAATTCTTCTCGTGTTACTCTTTGCTCCCAGATGGCTTTCTGGCACCGGTTCAATTCCTAGATGTGAGGGCTGTTGGTTCCTCAGCAGCAGCACCGCACACTGCACAGCGCGGCCCGTGGCTCACGCCCACGGCGTCACACGTGGGCCCCTCTGCTTCACAGTCATTCCTCACTGTCATAAGGTCACTTGGGACCAGAGACCACTCAGAGGGAGATTTGTTGGCATTCAGAAGCACGTTCCCTGGAGTCTGTTGGTTCCATGGCCGCTGCAGTAGAGACAGAAGCAGTCACTGAGACAATGAGACTTTGTCTAAAGCATGTATCTGGATGGTAGGTGCAAAAGTATGTCCAAGGAGCATACTCCTGTAATGCCAGCCTCGCTGGAGGCTGCAGCAGAAGGACCACAAGTTTGAGGCAACCTCACCAACTTTGTGAGAACTTACCTCAAAATAAAATTTTTCATTTTTAAATTTTTTTTGTGGTACTGGGGATTGAACTCGTGCATTCTACGTCAGAGCTACACCCCCCTCAGCCCTTTTTATTTTATTATTTGAAAACAGGGTCTCACTAAGTTACCTACAGCCCCACTAAGTTGCTGAGGCTGGCTTCAAATCTGTGATCCTCCTGTCTCCATCCTCCAAGTACTGTGATGACAAGCATTTGCTACCATGCCCAGCTGAAATAAAAATTTTAAAAGATGGGAGCCAGGTGCAGTGGTGAATGTCTGCAATTCCAGTACTTGGGAGGCTGAGACAGGAGGTTCAAGGATAGCCTCAGCAATTTAGTGAGACACCATTAAGCAGCTTAAGCTTAATGAGACCTTTTTTTGTGTGTGTGTGTGTGTGGTACTGGGGATTGGACCCAGGGGCATTCTACCTTTGAGCTACACCCCCAGTCCTATTTTTTATTCTTTATTTTGAAACAGGGTCTCACTAAGTTGTGGAGGGCCTTACTAAGTAGCTCAGGCTGGCTGCAAACCTGGATCCTCCAGGCTCAGCCTCCCAAGTACTGGGATTACAAGCATGTGCCACTACGCCCGGCTTGAGCTCAAGGGCATTCTACCTTTGAACCATACCCCCAACCCTATTTTATTTTATTTGGAAGTAGGGTCTGGCTAGGTTGATGGGAGTCTTACTAGTTGCCAAGGCTGCCTCGAACTTAGAATCCTCCTGTCGTAGCCTTCCAAGTACTGGGATTACAGGAGTGCACCAAAATGCCTGACTGAGACCCTGTTTTAAAATAAAAAATAAAAAGGTCTGGGAGTGTAGCTCAGAGGTAGAAGGCCCCTGGATTCAATCCCTAGTACCACACATACACAAAAAAGTGTGTCAAATGAGCCCAGATTATTTGGATATTTGGCTAAAAAGCAAAGAAAATGAGCTTTACCATAGAAGTCAGAGGATGGTGGGAGTTTGGGGACGCTGCTGGCTGGAAGAGATATCCAGGGAGTCTCCAGGATGTTGGCAGTACTCTAGTCCTTGCTAGGGATGCTGGTGGCACTTTTCAATGGGTGTTTGCTTTACCGTCATTTATTGAACTGTATAGTTACACGTTCAGTATTTTTCTCTCTTGTATTATTTTATTTTTTTGTGGTACTGAGGATTGAACTCAGGGGCATTCTACTTCCAAGCTACATCCCCAGCCTTATTTTTTTGAAACAGGTTTTTTGTTTTGTTTTGTTTTTTGCGGTACTGGGGGTTGAACTCAGGGGCGTTCTACCTTCGAGCTACACCCCCAGCCCTATTTTTTACTCTTTATTTCGAAACCGGGTCTCACTAAGTTGCGGAGTGCCTCACTAGGTAGCTGAGGCTGGCCGCGAACCCGGATCCTCCGGTCTCAGCCTCCCGAATGCTGGGATTACAAGTGTGGGCCACCACGCCCGGCC
Source organism: Graphiurus murinus (assembly GCA_004027655.1). NCBI lineage: Eukaryota > Metazoa > Chordata > Mammalia > Rodentia > Gliridae > Graphiurus > Graphiurus murinus. Next base: position 17,842 of record PVLC010031668.1, read on the forward strand.
CTGAAACAGGGTTTTTCTAAGTTGATGAGTTTCACTATTTGCTGAGGCTATCCTTGAACCTGTGATCCTCCTTTCTCAGCCTTCCAAGTCCTGAGACTATAGGCGTGCACCATCACACCTGGCTTTATGCATTATTTTAAGCAAAAATATTTAAAACCAGAAAGTAAGTATTATATTGTTAGGTAGGAGAATTCTCTCTATTCTATCTTCAAAGGCTAGAGAAGGTCACTGAATCATATACTAGATATTGGTAGTAAAGTAAGTCTTTGTTCTGTTGTGTGTGTGTGTGTGTGTGTGTGTGTGTGTGTGTGTGTATGTGTGTGTGTGTGTGTTACTGGGGATTGAAGATATACTCCCAGCCTTATCTTCTTTTTATTTGGAAACAAGGTCTCACTAGGTTCCTGAGAGTCTTACTACTTGCTGAGTCTGTCCTCCAACCTACAATCCTCCTTTCTCAGCCTCCCAAGTACTGGGATTACAGGCCTGCACCACCAGGCTGGTAGTAATTGGTGATGTGGTCAGAACTCTATTTGTTACTATTTTTCTCCTTTACTCTTTTTTTTTTTTTTTTTTTTTTTTTTTTTTTTTTTTTTTTTTTTTTTTTTTTTTTTTTTTGCGGTACTTGGGGTTGAACTCAGGGGCATTCTACCCCCAAGCTATACCCCCAGCCCTATTTTTTATTCTTTATTTTGAAACCGAGTCTCACTAAGTCGCAGAGTGCCTCACTATGTAGCTGAGGCTGGCCGCGAACCCGGATCCTCAGGTCTCAGCCTCCCGAATGCTGGGATTACAAGCGTGCG
>PVLC010031669.1:0-18952 GCA_004027655.1 Graphiurus murinus
GGCGCTCCACTTCCCAGAGTGCGGAATGGCCTCTGAAAGGTTTTTAAAAGTGGCATTGTGAGCTGGGCGTGATGGCGCGTGCTTGTCACCCTAGCACTTGGGAGGCTGAGACAGGAGGATCGCAGGTTCAAGGACAGCCTCAGCTACTTAGTGAGGCCCTCTGCAACTTAGTGAGACCCTGTTTCAAAATAAAGACTCAAAATAGGACTAGGGGTGTAGCTCAGAGGTAGAATGCCCCTGGGTTCAATCCCCAGTTCCATAAAAAAAAATGTAAAAGCAGCGTTGTTTCCAGATTATGACTGTAAGTGTTTACTGAATAGCTTAATAGAAGAAGGAGGCGACTGGGACAGGAGGAACCGCCTGAAGGTGTACCAGGGTCTGTACTGCGTGGCCATCCGAGACTTCAAACAGGCGGCCGAGCTCTTTCTGGACACGGTCTCAACATTCACGTCCTATGAGCTCATGGATTACAAGACCTTCGTGACGTACACCGTGTACGTCAGCATGATCGCCTTAGAGCGGCCCGATCTCAGGGAGAAGGTAATGCCGGGGCCTCGGGGCGCCTGCCGGGAGGACGCCCAGTGCGGCGTGGAGTGGCGCGGCGCTCATTGTGTCTCTCACACGCAGGTCATCAAGGGCGCAGAGATCCTCGAGGTGCTGCACAGCCTCCCGGCGGTCCGGCAGTACCTCTTTTCCCTCTATGAGTGCCGTTACTCAGTCTTCTTCCAGTCACTGGGTAAGCAGAGCTGCTCACTTTGCTGGCCTGTCTTCATTGTTTGAGTCTGTGCAGGTAACCAAAGATGGTGGTTCCTGCCTCTGAAAAATCAGTGTAGAGATACCGCGGGTCTTTGATCACTGTGGCTGGGTGTTGGGCCCCGTGTTTATATTCTTTAAAGTGTTGTCTAAAAATAGAAGAGGCCGGGCGTGGTGGCGCACACTTGTAATCCCTGTACTTGGGAGGCTGAGACTGGAGGATCGCAGGTTCACGGCCAGCCTCAGGTATTTAGTGAGGCCCTCCACAACTTAGACTCTGTTTCAAAAATAAAAAATAGGGCTGGGGGTGTAGCTTGGAGGTAGAATGTCCTTGGGTTCAATCCCCAGTACTGCAGAAAACAAATAGAAGAGGCTGCAAGAGGTGGCGTGAACCTGTAATTCCAGCAGCTTGGGAGGCAAGGGTGAGGATTACAAGCTTGATGCGAGCCTTCGGAACTCAGTGAGACCCTCTCTTGAGTAAAAGTAAAAAGGGCTGGGGTGCAGCTTAGTGGTACAGCACCCCAGGTTCAGTTCCCAGTGCTGGGGAAAAAAATAGAACCTGGACCGAGCGCAGTTTGGCTGTCCAGCCTGTCTTTATTGTCTGCCCCTGACGAGGAGGTTTGCCCAGAACCCGATTCAGTCTCGGGGTGCTGCAGATTCAGAAAGTTGGTCTGGACACCACATTCACACAACATGCCCGGGGAGGGTGCAGATGGGCAGATGGTGGTGGCCGTGTCTCTGCACTTGGTCTGGCCCGTGTGTGTGTGTGTGTGTGTGTGTGTGTGTGTGTGTGTGTGTGTTTTCCATGCTCCACGCATACACGTGTTGGGGGCGGCTTGGTTCCTCCTGTGCTGTGGGAGCAGGCCTCCCCTCGTACACACGGGTGCTTTTGCACGTAAGCTTGTATTGCGGAAGTGTTCTCCCTTTTTTATGCCTGGGAATCTCCTGGTCACCAGTCAGCTCACATAGGGAACCCTCCTTCCCTCAGTCGCGTCTCTTATTCGGAGAGTCCTTATTTATGCCCCCCTCATTAAAAAACTTAAGGTAGGAATCCCACGCCATGACATGGGTTGGCTTCTAGTCTGGACGAGGTTGTACAGCCATCGGCACTAATTCCAGCACACCTCCATCACCCTAAGGAAACCTGTACCCGTCGGTCGGCCCTCCTCTCCCCGAGCCGCCGTGATTACTGGCTTTACGAGAAGTCCGTGTCCTTGTGTGCGTGACGACTCACGTGGCTCGCCGTTTTCACGTCCACCCTGTTGTAGCACGTATCGGTGCCGGCCACGGCGTTGTGTTTATGGCCACGTGGTCGCTTGTGTCTCAGCATCAGCGTGGCGAATCGTCCGCCCAGTTGTGCTGCACGGAAGGTCAGCGAGCTGTAGCCTGTTTTTGTATAGGCCAGGGGGTAGGAGTGGTGGTTATACTGTCAGAGTGTTTAAAAGAAGAGAAGAGAAGGCTGGGGATGATGGTGCCGTCTCTAATCCAGCGACTCCAGAGGCTGAGGCAGGAGGATTACCAGCCCCAGGCCAGCCTGGGCAACCTGCCTTAAAGACCCATCCATCACAGTTGATAAACTTCAGGCTGTTTCCCGTTGGGGGCGACTACTACTACTGCCGTAGTGAACACTCGTGAGCAGGTTTTTGTGTGGACCTCCATGGCCATTTCCTCGGAATATACATCTAGGCGTCTGGACTCGCTGGGTGAGAGGGAACTCTTCTTCCAAAGGAATCGGCCATTCGCCCCTCCAGCGGGTGTGAGGGTCCAGGGTCCCTGCGCCCGGCACCCTGTGTGTCTTCACGTGGGCGTGCAGGGGAGGGCCTCCGCATTGGGGTCGTGTATCTCCAATGCAGCTGCTGTTGCGGTGTGTACTAGTTGTTGAAGCTTAGCACACTCTGGTCATTCTTAGTTTGTTTCTTCTCTGAACTAGAATTTAGGGGAGCAAGCAGACCTTATGTTTTTTAAAAAAAACTTAAAAAAATTTTTTTTTGTTGCTAAGGATTAAACTTGGGCGTTCTACCTCTGAGCTACACCCCAGCCCTATTTTATTTTTTGGAAACAGGGTCTTGCTGAATTGCTGAGGCTGGTTTCAAACCTATGATCCTGTCTCAGCCTCCCAAGTACTGGGATTACAGGTGTGTGTCATCACACCAGGCATAAAAATGTGTTAATATCCTAACACGAGCAGTGCTGGTACATTTCTGAGCGCTCTATATAAGCACTGCATTAATTAAATCAGCGGTTTTGGGGGAAATGTCATCCTGGTGTAATGAAACTGATGACTGGGGACTTTGGAGTTCTTAAGCTGTCGGCGTCTCCCCACCCTCCCCCGCCCGCCTTGTTACAGCCTTCTACTTCAGCACTTCAGATGACCTTTTATCTTTGATAAGTCGGTATGTTTTCCAGATACTTTAAATGCAGAAGACAGAAAAGCTGAGTCGTCCTTGGATGACAGGGTCACATTCCTGTTTGTCCAGATTATTTACTTTTCCAAATACTCAGACTGCTTTAAAATACTTAAACTGAGCCGGGCATGGTGGTGTGTGCCTGTAATTGCCAGTACTTGGGAGGCTGGGACGGGAGGACAAGTTTGGAGCCTGTATGTGTTAACTTAGTGTAGACTTTGTTTCAAAATAAAAAATAAAAAGGGCTGGGGGTGTGACTCAGTGGTAGAACACCTGTGGGTTCTTTCCCCAGTACCACACACAAAATAAAAAGTGAAAGGAAGCCAGGCGTGGTGGCGCACGCTTGTAATCCCAGTGCTTAGGAGGCTGAGACAGGAGGATCTGGGTTCGCAGCCAGCCTCAGCTACTTAGTGAGACCCTGTTTCAAAATAAAGAATAAAAAATAGGACTGGGGGTGTAGCTCAGGGCTCAATCCCCAGTACTGCAAAAAAAAAAAAGTGAAAGGTGCTGTATCCCAGCCCACCCTCAAATCCATACACACATCTACTCACACAAAACTCTGCTAGGGATAACCACTTAATACTGCGGTATATATATAGCTTTCTAGACCTTTTACTCATTCATGTGCAATATAAAAAACAAATCAGCAGCCAGTGTAGGTACACATGGGAACAGCTTCATGCAGAGCATAGCCAGGCTTTCCCTCGCGCCATTGCTCCTGTCCTTTCTCTAGGCCCTGCTGTCCTCATCTGATTTACATCTTTGTGATCTCTGTCTCGTCGTGTCACTCTGCCTGCCGTCTCTGTTAGGATTTAACGGCGGGGCATAGGAAGTGCCCCTGATTAAGGTATCTGCACGCGGCAGAGCTGCCCTCTGCACGTTCCTGCAGAAGCTGGGCTCTTTTCTAGGCTGGTGCCACCGCGTGCGACGGTCCCCCAGCTGGCCCAGCGCCACGTCGCCTGGTTTCCTCTGGGATAGGAGCTTCTGATGGTGCGTCCTCTTACTCCTTGCAGCCATCGTGGAGCAGGAGATGAAAAAGGACTGGCTCTTTGCCCCTCACTACCGGTACTACGTGAGAGAGATGAGGATCCACGCGTACAGCCAGCTGCTGGAGTCCTACAGGTCGCTGACCCTGGGCTACATGGCAGAAGCTTTCGGCGTTGGTGTGGAATTCATCGATCAGTAAGTCAATAATAGTGTGGTCATGTATGTTTTCAAGTTGCCCTTTTTTTGCAGTACTGGGGATTGAACTCAGAGGCATTCTACCTCCGAGGTACACCCCCAGCCCTATTTTTTATTCTTTGTTTTGAAACCGAGTCTAAGTTGCGGAGTGCCTCTGTAAGTAGCTGAGGCTGGCCTCGAACCTGGATCCTCCGGTCTCAGCCTCCCAAATGCTGGGATTACAAGCGTGCACCACCATGCCCGGCTCCCTCCTGTTCTAAGAGCAAAGGTGTCAAGGCCCCAGCTGTTGTTACCTGGAAAAGCCTGAGACACCTGAGAACTTGCAGAGCACTTCCTGTGAGCACTGCCCTCCTCCCCATGTACATTTTATTTTATTTTGTTTTGTTTTTTTGCAGTACTGGAGATTGAACTCAGGGGCGTTCTACCTCCGAGCTACACCCCCAGCCCTATTTTTTATTCTTTTAGTTTGAAACCAGGTCTCACTAAGTTGCGGAGTGCCTCACTAGGTAGCTGAGGCTGGCTGTGAACCCGGATCCTCTGGTCTCAGCCTCCCGAATGCTGGGATTACAAGCGTGCGCACCACGCCCGGCTCACCATGTACATTCTAGGTGAAATTCCTCTTTTGAAAAATGGGCTCAGCCGGGCGTGGTGGTGCACGCTTGTAATCCCAGTACTTGGGAGGTTGAGATAGGAGGATCGCAGGTTTGAGGCCAACCTCAGTTACTTAGGTCCTCTTTCAAAAAAAAGAATAGGGCTGGGGGTATAGCTTGGAGGTAGAATGCCCCTGGGCTCAATCCCCAATACTGCAAAAAAGGGCTCAGCAATACTTCTACATTTCTTCCTCCCTTGGACACGGAAGGCCACTTCAAGTCCTAGGCGGTTCCAGTTTTAGTACGACTTTGGTTTTATCAGTGTTTTCCCCTGTCTCTCGTTATCTTTCTACCTTCTTAGAGTTTCTCTGCGCGGTTTTGCAGGCCGCAGAGCTGCTGTGGCGCCACTGTCTGACCCCTCCGTTGTATAGTATGAGCTTCAGGGCCAGGCCTACTTTGAGAGGACTTGGTCCTGCAGACACCAGGGCAGCTCAGAAGTATTGCGCATGCGGTGCGGGCTCGGAGGAGACCTGTGCGCCTTGAAAGATGCAGGAGAAGGGCCGCAGTGCAGCTGGTATTTTCCTATAAATTCCCCTTGAGGCTGACGCCGGTTTCTTTTCCTTTCTCTGCTCTAGGGAACTGTCCAGATTTATTGCTGCTGGGCGGCTACACTGCAAAATAGACAAAGTGAATGAAATCGTGGAGACCAACAGGTACTCTCGCTTAGTGTATCATTTATTCTCGCTCAGAAGGGGGTTTGTAGCGGCCTATGAATGCAGGCCAGCCGTCGGCGTGGAGTAATGTGACTGGTAAATAATTCACTTCCTTGTATTTATTTATAGACCTGATAGCAAGAACTGGCAGTACCAAGAAACTATCAAGAAAGGAGATCTGCTGCTAAACAGAGTTCAGAAACTTTCCAGAGTAATTAATATGTAAAACCACTTAAGGATTTCCTTCAGAGATAATTGCTTGGAATTTTTATAGCTTGCTATGTACCCAGTTCAACTTATAAAATAAATACTTCTTGTTGTTTCTTTTGCTTTACTTTTCTCTTCAACGTGCATTTCTGTAAGCACGGTGCCAGGAATATTACCACAATGCCAGTTGAATCATTCGCTAGTGAGAAATGCTTTGTGTCATTTGAACATGTCGGTGTTTATGGTGTAATTACAGTGGACTAGCACCTCGGTGAGCTCCCGACTCTTCCTCCTCAGTAAATGACAGTCTCACCATCTCCACCTTTAATCCTCCCGATTCCAGAAAGAGGAGTCGCGCTCTGTAGTGGACCACAATAAACAGTGCCGCCCGCTCAGTCCACAGACAGAAGACAATGAAGTGTATAACAGCTTTCTTTCATAAACAAGTAGCCAGGTAAGACAGGAGGTTACCCCTTTTTAGAGAACTGGTATATCCTAGATTCCAGAATATAACTCACTCAACAGATCCTAAAAACTCCTGTACACTTACTAACAAAATGAGTCCCTCCCCCACACACACCCCCAAGGGGACCGTAGTCACAGCAGAAGGGCATCAGAGCAGCTCCTGTGTGTCTCCCAGTTCTAAGCTCGAGTCGGCTGGGTTAGTGCTGTGAAGGGAGTTTTCAGAAGCAGAGGCCGTGAAACCGTGCGGAGGACACGGGAGCCTGACTACCTTGTGACACTCAAGAACGAGGGCCTTGCAGATACCTAGGGAAACAAGTCAGCGGAGGCGTCGAGAGGAACGACCCAGGGTGACACCTTTTAAAAGGGTCGATGCACCAGGCATAGTGGCACACACACTTGTAATCCCAGCATTCGGGAGGCTGAGACCGGAGGATCCGGGTTCTCGACCAGCCTCAGCTACCTAGTGAGGCCCTCTGCAACTCAGTGAGACCCTGTTTCAAAACAATTAAAAATAGGGCTGGGGGTATAGCTCAGAGGTAGAATGCCCCTGATTTCAATCCCCAGTACCGCAAAAAAAGAAAAAAAAAAGGGTCACTGCTCGTGGTGGCGCACACTTGTCATCCCAGTACTTGGGAGGCTGAGACAGGAGGATCTCAGGTTCACAGCCAGCCTCAGCTACTTAGGCCGTCAGCAACTTGGTGAGACCCTGTTTCAAAATAGAAAATAAAAAAATAGGGCTGGCGACGTAGGTTGGAGGTAGAATGTTCCTGGGATCACTCCCCAGTTCCACAGAAAAAAAAAAAAAAAAAAGTCTCGTTTCTCTGGGCAAATGGCGAGGTGAGGCTGACTCCGACGTTCTGTGGAGCGCGTTTCCCCAGGCCCGGGTCCGCTGCCTGGCCGAGCTCGTCCATGCCACCTCCAATCTCGTACATTTGACACTGTCAGCAGCCTCTGCTTTGATCAGCAAGGAGATCATAACCTTGATCTTCTGGTAGCTGAAATTTACTTAGCTTATGTTTTGTAAGAATTTTCTGGTTTTAGTCAAGGGCACCTCACAATATGAAAAAAAAGATTAGCAAGCTGGGCACGGTGGCACACACTTGTAATCCCTGTACTTGGGAGGCTGAGACAGGAGGATCAAGGGTTCAAGGACAGCCTCAGCAAGTAGTGAGACTCATCAACCTAGCAAGACCCTGTTTCAGGATAAAATAAAATCAGGCTGGGGGTCTAGCTCAAAGGTAGAATGCCTCTGGGTTCAATCCCCAGCGCCACAAAAAAAAAAAAAAAAAAATAGGGCTGAGAGTGTAGCAGAGGTCGAATGCCCCTAGGGTTCAATCCTCAGTACCAAAAAATTAAGAAAAGAAAATCTTCAAATGATAGTTTTATTTCTTAAGTGGCACAGAGCTAAAACAATTATGCAATTATGTTTAGCTCCTTTTTAATATTGGCAAATATTTTGAAGTTGGAAATGTAATCTTACCACAGTTATCAACTCTGGTCTGTCGTACTATCCTAGTATGAAATGGAATCCCAGGGATACGCCCTACCTTGACGACCTTTTAAAGCAATGATGCCAGTTTCTCCTGTCTTACTAGAATTGAATTATTTAGTCAGTCATGATGGCGAATTCGTGTAATCCCAGTACTTGGGAAGCCAAGACAGGAGGATGACAGGTTTGAGGCCAGCCTCAGCAACTTACCAAGACTCTGAACCGTGGAGGGAGAGACCCTACTTCAAAATAAACAGGGCTGGGAATGTAGCCTGGAGGTAGAATGCCTCTAAATTCAATCCCTAGCACCTCACACCACACAAATTGGTTATTTATCAAGTGTATCATTTTCCAGTGAGTGAGGTATCTAAAAGCTATGTCAAATTATAGCCCTCAATTTCCTGTACCAACAATAGCAGCTTTAGATTACTTTTTAACATATTAACTAGCAGTGGCTTTTTTAGGAACATAAGCAGTCTAAAAACCATCTTTGTTCAGTATCTGCAGCCGGCTTTCACCTGACCCAAAGAGCCACAGTCCACTGAGGATGCTCAGCCCGACTGTCCTCAGCGCCCTCGCCGCACCTCACCACTAGAGGGCGGCCGAGCGCTAAAGCTGCCGGCTTCCTAGTCTGAATTTGTCCTTGGTGCTGTTAACCTGGTATTTTTGTTGGAAGAGGATGAATAGCTGCTGTCCTCCCACCCCCGTGGCTAAGGGAAAATTAGGGGGGTGAGTTGTGATGATCCCTGTCTTCCCAAGGCTAACATCATCATAGTTGCTAATAGCTGCACGCCTCTACAGCGGCTACTGGGAACAGCGGGGTTCAGTCTGGACCTAGAAACCGAGGTAGCCATTCCTTGTTTTAGTGCAGGGGATGGAACCTGGGGGCATTCTGCTTGTGAGCTGTACCCCCAACCCTTTTTTTTTTTTTTTTTTTGCGCAGTACTGGGGATTGAACTCAGGGGCATTCTATCTCTGAGCTATACCCCCAACCCTATTTTTTATTCTTTATTTTGAAACAGGGTCTCACTAAGTTGTGGAGTGCCTCACTAGGTAGCTGAGGCTGGCCTCGAACCCAGATCCTCCGGTCTCAGCCTCCTAAGTACTGGGATTACAAGTGTGCGTCACCACGCTTGGCTCCTTTTTGTTTTTTCAATTTGAAATGGCCTCACTAAATTGCTGAGACTGGCCTCAAATGACCCTGTGATCCTTCTGTCTCGGCCTCCCAAGTTCTGGGATTACAGGTGACGTGCTCTACCCCTCCGGTTGCCGCTCCAAGCTGCAGAAGCATGGGTGTTCCTGTCTCTGAATCTAGTCAAGCCGTGGAGGCCTAAGACACCTGGTTCAGGTGTCCTGTCATTCCAGCATCTCTCGCAATAGCATAACTTTCATATACAGATTGGGAGCCAGGCGTGTGCACGCTTGCCGTCCCAGGACTTGGGAGGCTGAGACCGGAGGATCATAGGTTCGCAGCCAGCCTCAGCTACTTAGTGAGCCCTCTGCAACTTAGTGAGACCCTGTTTCAAAATAAAGACTAAAAAATAGGGCTGAGAGTGGCGCTCAGAGGTAGAATGCCCCTGGGTTCAAACCCCAGTACTGCAAAAAAAAAAAAAAAAAAAAAAGTGGCCTACATGTCTTATATTTTAGAATTATCATTAGTAGTGGCAGAATTTTTTTTTTTTTTTTCTGCAGTACTAGGGATTAAACCCAGCGTGCTGTACCACTGGATGACACCCCCAGCACTTTTTATATTTTGAGACAGGGTCTGGCTAAGCTGCCCAGGCTGGCCTTGAACTTGTAATCACAATCTCAGGCCCCCGCGCTGCTGGGATGACCAGTGTCGCCAAGCCCAGCTAAACTCCCCACTCTTTATTTATTTATTTTTGCGGTACTGGGGATTGAAATCAGGGGTGTCCTACCTCCGAGCTATACCCCCAGCCCTATTTTTTATTCTTTATTTTCGAAACTGGGTCTAAGTTGCGGAGTGCCTCACTAGGTAGCTGAGGCTGGCCTCGAACCCGGATCCTCCGGTCTCAGCCTCCCGAATGCTGGGATTACAAGCGTGCGCCACCACACCCGGCTAACTCCCCACTCTTTAAGCCAAGTCACCCTTCCCTCCCTTTCCCCCACCTCTGTCTATCTATGTTCACCAGAATACTCTTCTCTGAGGTCGTGTCCAGATTTCTTTCGGGTAATTCTTGGGCCCGGGGCAGCAGGGGGGGAGGGTGTCCAAGAAGCCCGGGTGCAATAGTCCTGACGTCACAGCCCGGCTGTCCTACCTAGGAGTTGTGGGACCTCAGGCACAACACCGCCTTAGAAACTCATCACTGCTCAGGCTGGGATCAAAACGTATTAAAGAGCCGGGCATGGTGGTGCACGCTTGTAATCCCAGCATTTGGGAGGCTGAGACCGGAGGATCTGGGTTTGAGGCCAGCCTCAGCTACCTAGTGAGGCACTCCACAACTTAGTGAGACCCTGTTTTTTTTTTTTTTTTTTTTTTTTGCGGTACTGGGGATAGAACCCAGAGGCATTCTACCTCTGTGCTACACCCCCAGCCCTCTTTTTTATTCTTTATTTTGAAACCGGGTCTCACTAAATTGCAGAGTGCCTCACTAGATAGCTGAGGCTGGCCGCGAACCCGGATCCTCCGGTCTCAGCCTCCTGAATGCTGGGATTACAAGCGTGCGCCACCACGCCCGGCTGAGACCCTGTTTCAAAATAAAAAATAGGACTAGGGATGTAGCTCAGAGGTAGAATGCCCCTGAGTTCGATCCCCAGTACCGCAAAAACAAAACAAAAAACATATTAAAGGCCAGTGAGAGAACATATGTAAAATGCTTGGTACAAAATCTGGCTCACAGCCGGGCGTGGTGGCGCACGCTTGTAATCCCAGCATTCGGGAGGCTGAGACCGGAGGATCCGGGTTTGCGGCCAGCCTCAGCTACCTAGTGAGGCACTCCACAACTTAGTGAGACTCGGTTTCAAAATAAAGAATAAAAAATAGGGCTGGGGGTGTAGCTTGGAGGTAGAACGCCCCTGAGTTCAATCCCCAGTACCACAAAAAAATAAAATAAAATAAAAAATATCTGGCTCACGAAAGACTTACAAGTAAGTACTATTGTACTATTTTAGCATCATAAACCACATAGTTACGTCTTCCCCCAGGTAAACCCACCCATTCCCATTTCACCATCTGAAAGTAGAAACAACTTCATCTCAATTCCACAGCTCCAACCTCCCTCCAGCGCCCGCGAGCCTCGACAGCCCACAGGAGCCTGCTGGCGCCCTAGGCCCCGCGCCCTGCCTGCGGCCTTCTCCGTTACCTTGTCACGCGTGTCACCTAGAGCTCACCATTCGGTGCAGCTCCAACCCCAAGCCACCTTGCCTCTGCTTTCTCCCTTAAGGTTCAACCTAAGTAGACCTGGAGGCCCACTGGTTCCATCCTGAAAAGGTTTCCAGAACCTTCCCTCCTCATCCCCAGGGCCAGGGCTTTCATCTGTAAACTCAACAGCCGTCACCTGGAGTGGAACAAGTTTCGTACCTTATTTTTGTCCCACGATTCTCGCTTGCCCCTTCTATCTTCCATAGTTGTTCGAGGGCCCTGTGTGATAGAGGTTTTTTTGGTTAAGTATTAAGTTAAAAGCACTTGATTCTCCCCGAATACTGCTCTGGCCAAGTCTCACTCCCTCCCCTTGACCTCCAGAGAGACGCTCCGAAAGCGCAGGCTTCGGCTGCAGAAAATGAGGATACGAGTGCTAGAAATGACAGCGGACAAGGTGGAGACAGGCTCCTTAGCTGCCATCCGCAACAGGACGAGCGTTCTGCAGGAGACTGGAGGAGGGGAGAGGGCGGAGAGGACTCGGGGCTTCTCTTAGGGCAGACCTGTGTTTCTGAGACCGGCTCTCACTGGGTTGCCCAGGCCGGCCTCCAACTCGGGGCTCCAGCCTCAGCCAGGTCACAGGGAGAGCGCTTTTTTTTTTTTTTTTTTTTTTTTTTTTGCGGTACTGGGGATTGAACTCAGGGGCATTCTACCTCCGAGCTACACCCCCAGCCCTACTTTGTATTCTTTATTTTGAAACAGGGTCTCAGTAAGTTGTGGGGGCCTCACTAAGTAGCTGAGGCTGGCCGAGAACCCGAACACCGGTCCTCCTGTCTCAACCTCCCAAGTACTGGGATCACAAGCGTGCGCCACCACGCCTGGCTGGGAGAGCGCTTCTTGATTAGGATTTTAGAGAGGGATAAAGTCGTATACTTGAGTCAAGACACAGTGAAAATACAAAAAAGGGGGACGAGATCTCTGCACCGCCGACCTGTCTCCAGCAGACTCGAGTGGCTTTCAGCAGCTGCACGGTGCCGGGACTGGACCAACCCTCTCTGGGCTCTGTGATTTTCACTTAGTCCTGAGGATGAAGGCCCCAGACCCCCCAAGGTCCTGGACAGTGACACCACCTTCTCCCACCCCTTCGTCCCCTCCTGTCCAGCAAGTTTCATGCAGTATCCTCTCCCACCTCCCCTCCCTCCCTCCCTCCGTTTCTCCCCTAGAGTGACTGCACCCCGTCTTTTTTTTTTTTTGCGGTACTGGGGATTGAACTCAGGGGCATTCTACCTCCGAGCTACACCCCCAGCCCTATTTTTTATTCTTTATTTTGAAACCGAGTCTCACTAAGTTGCGGAATGCCTCACTAGGTAGCTGAGGCTGGCCGCGAACCCAGATCCTCCGGTCTCAGCCTCCCGAATGCTGGGATTACAAGCGAGCGCCACCACACCCGGCTTGCACCCCGTCTTTCTGCTGGTGAAATCCCACGTGCCAAGACCCCCAACTGCCACTCCCTTCCTCAAGTGGAGACGGTCTCCCGCTATCAGGGCCAGGTCACCTGTGAGGGGGTGGAGGACAAACGGTGAGAGAGGGGCTGAGCCTTCCACGCAGGATGTGGCCAGGGGAGCACCTGGGGAGCACCTTGGGGGTGCTTTCTTTTCCAGAACACAAAGCAGTCGCTTCCCTTCTTTTAAACCACAAGAAATTTAAAAATAGTACAAGGATTGACTCTGAGTGGTAAAACTGGCCAGATTTCTAGAGCTGAAAAATTGTGTTAGACACCGAATAACAAATCAAATGCGCATGTAGGGCCGGCGAGGGAGGTACGGGAAAGCTAGGAGGAGGGGACACCCGCGCTGGGTATAAAAACTCTCTGACCAAAACCGATCACTGGCCATGGAGCTCTACGGAAGCGAGTGCAAACGGAACGTCTCCCGACCGTCACCAACCCCTGGCGCCCCTCGGGAACCTGCAGGCCCCCAGAATACAGTGGCGCTCACAGTTCACACGACAGTAGCTCACCCACCTCAGGCACAGCCCTGGCTGGGGATGGAAGGGGCCGAGAAGTACTGTGCTACCCAGGGGCTCCGGCGCCCGAGGAGGCCGAGGAAGACCGGGCCGAGAGGGTGCGGTACCACGAGGCAGAAACGTGTCAAATACTTCATGCAGCCAACCTTATTTATTGAGAAGTCCTAATTTTATTGCCCGTTTAGTAACATGTTTGTTCCACAAACTAATTTCTCATAAAGCAAAGCACAACCTTTTCTTATAAATAGTATAAATTATTTTATTTACAGAAACTTGTTACAAAACAAATAGACTATATATTTCTTCTCTTTTAAATATCCAAAGTAATTTTCTGTCCTTGACATTTGTTCATGTTCTATACAGCAGCCAACAGAGTCCAGCTGAGATGCTCTTGATTATGTGTACAGATTATCAAACTAGTCACACATTGAACACAGGAGATTGCTTTTATAACCAAGCTCAGAACAACATGGCGAAATGCTGCCGAGGCCCTGCGCTCACTGACAGTATGTAGTGCCCACTCAGATGATCTGAAAAGGTAAAATGTTTTGCACAAAATGGAAAAGTGATTATTTTCTGCTAAACAATGAGACTTTTAACAATCGTTTCTCAAAGCCCAACTTTCCCCCGACCCAGGACAGAATGAGAGACATTAAGGAATTCCTTGGCAACAGAACTCGCAGAAGACAGCTGCCTTTATAACGTTTTTCAAATTACACTTTTTTTTTTTTTTCAATGTTCTCAAGAGGTACTTCTTTGTATTAGATTTTTGGAATACAAAATAGTTTAAATATTCTATTTTAAACTCTGTATTTCATGAATGAATAACAAAACGGACACATCATGTAAGCTGCTGGCTGACCAAGAGGTCTGTCACCCTCGGGCCACCGCGCGATCCACCGTCAGTTGAATTACTACTGTGACCAGAAGGTCTTAGGTGTAAAATACCTTATAAAATTACCAGCGTTGGTGTTTATCGACTCTTCCCCTACAATTTTAGAAACAACATTTAGGTGGAAAAAGCAAACTCCAAAAGTTCAACTGAACATTCAAGTCTTTTAAAAGAGAATCTAAGCTTAAAACTAGGTTCAGGCACTTTCAGTTTTTTTTTCCATTAGTTTTAAACCACATCACATACTAATAACACACGTGTGTCTACACACACAGACGCACGCACGCACGCACTCGCGCACACGCACACACTCGCACGTAAAACACAAACAAAAGAAGAGCAGTGTGTCACTTAGTTCCACGTCGTCTGTCGGGATCAGGGGACCGGGGAGAAGCGATGCCCACGTCCTCTGACGGATCCACTCCCGAGACATGGAGGGACAGGGACCTTCACAGAACAGAGGCGTCCCTTAAACTGGAAAGGAGGCAGGTTCTAGAACTATTGGCTTGGCAGTGAACCACTTCAAATTATAAAAAGGTATTTACTTTATTAATTAATAAATAAATACTAGATGATCTCAATTGTACCAAAACAGGATATCAGAAAAAAAGACCTGTGCAAAAATACATATTTAAATATGTACAATTCATTTTTTAACAAAATATGTCTTCTGAAATAGGGATACTTCCATATTTATAATAGAACAAGAAATCCCAAAATAAAGATACAAAAGTAGGTTTTTGTATAATTCTTTGTTCATTTATCGCAGCACTTTTTTTTTTTTTTTTTTGTAGGTTAAGAAAACTGCAGACGTTGTCAGGAAATTCTATTGGAAAGAATATAAAAATTATCTTTGTTTTAAATTGATACCAAAGTCTGTCTAGAAACAACCCAACCACTGCAAATTTGGTTTTTGCAAGTTAATTTAGTTCAAAAAAATACTTGTACTCCCGTGTTTGAAATGGTCTTAATTGTTCATCATCATAAAAACTCCCTGTTGGAGAAAATAAAATATTTGAACAGTCTAAAATTTAATAGCACTGTTTAGAATAGGTCTGTTTGTGGCAGGCAGAATCCCAAATGGCTAATCTCCTAATCCCGATGTCCTGTGTAACCGGGAGACGTAATGGAATTCAGTTAAAATCTCAGTCTAAGAAATCAAATCAACACTTGCTAATCTAAGTATCTACAATATTCGGAATCAATTCGCTACCGAGGATCCTGTTCACATCTTTCGGAACAACGTGATCTGTCTATAAATCCCATCGCTAAAAGCAACTTAATCGATAACCATCAAGTCCCCTTGGCTCTGGAGATAAATCTACCCACATCCATTGCACTTGTCGCCAAGGTACCCGCGCGCGGCCCTTCCGACCCCCAGGGCGGACGACCCGGCCGAGTCCTTCCATCGCCAGCCCGCTGACGGGCCGTCCTCTCCTCACTAGCTCTCCAAAGTCATTTAAAAACATCTACTGATTGATTGCATAATACGTGAACAAGATACCGTTCTCCCCTTCCTTTAAAAAAAAAAAAAAATCTGTATTTTACATCAGTTTATAGCTAAAGTATCTGCATATAGTCTTTGTTTTCTTACATAATAAGAATAATTCTGTAGCAATTCACATTATTAGGCTGGTAACCAAGTATTTATTCATTCTACCTGTTGTTGACTTGAAATTCCCTGAAACTGAAGTTTGTAACCCAAGAACTGTCGGGGAAAGGACGCACTGCCGGGCCCCGTCCCGCCCCGGGGAGGGCGGCGCTCAGAGCCCGGGGAGCTTTACCCTGTGTCCGGCCACTCTGTTCTCCTAAGCAGGAGGGCCTGGCGCTCGCCTCGGGAGCTGTGGGGTGCGCAGGTGCGAGGCCCCAGACTGATGACCCCCTCTCCAGCGACACTTGTCCTGGACTGGCCTTTCCTTTGGAGCGGCGTGCTACAGAAAATGTCCTCGGGGGCTCCCCGGCCCTCAGGAAGATGGCTGGCGTTACTCCCAGCAAGGCGGGGTGTGCCACTGTGGGGGTCGCACATGCGTTCTAGCCTGCTCCCTCGGGGGGTCTGCTCCCCACCCACCTGCACCCCGACAATCACCTGTCTGGCCTGCAGGGATTGGGAACACACTTGTGACGCTGGGGCGCCGGGCGCAACACACTCACACACACACAGTCCTAGTACAGTACCCGAAGAGGAAATGGGGGGCAATCCCTTGGAAGTATTTAGGTACATCCTAATCATGTCGCTGTAAAAAGGCAATTCTTAAAAAAACAGACTGGGGAGGACGGTCACCCCAACTCGACAGACTGTTTAACACGAACGCTAAAGGACAAGAAAACTCCACCTCTTTGGAAATCTCGGAACAAGTTTTTCCCCCCGTCCTTGATTTGACCTCTCCCACCCCCAATTTGGTTCTGTGTTACCCAAGCTAGCTTGCATTGCTTCCTTTGAACATCTCACGGAATTGCTCTGACGCCATGAAACGCAGGTCTCCAGGATGGTCGCACTTGCTGTAGGGCGGCAGTGGCTTCAGACCAGCCGGAAACTCCCGAGAGCTGCCCATCCGCGGCATCTGCAGAGGCCCGGGCGACTCCCGCCCGCCTCCGCAAGTCCGCGCTCTACGCCTGGACCGCTTCCCTGAGCCGGGGCGCGCCGGACGGCCGCCTCCCCGCTCCTCCGGAAGGTCTCCGGGCTCCGAGCCCACCGGCTGGAGCGGGAACTACAGGAGACAGTGTAAAGAGAAAGAAGAAGCCGGCAGGGGGGAGGCAAGCACAGTGACGCTCTTGCCAGAACATTCTCTCGCCCAGCCAGTCGACTGAAGAGTGGCTCCATGATATACTGCAAGTTAAACAACAAAAGACAGACGTTTCTCACAGATTGGCAGCAGACAGTCCAGGCCGCCTCCACGCCGACGTGCGCGCGCGGTGGCCGGGCCTGATCCAGTGTCCTTGCTGGGCGAGGCTGCGGCCCCCGCTCACAGCGCTCCCGGGGAGACTCAAAGGCATCGTGGAGTCCAGAGTGCTGAGTGGAGGTGCAGCTTGTCCTCGAAAGGGTCGGGGTTCCTCCTCCCCGCGCTGCTTCCGGCGGTCAGGGACGGGCCTTTGGCTTTGGAACGAGAAGGGTGGGCAGAGGGGAGAGGTAAGTCAGCGGCCTCACCGCGCTCGCGTCCTAGCACGCCCCGCCACTCAAGTCTCCCTGCGGCCGCGGCTGGAGCTGCAGCACCCGCCTCAGGTCACCGCCGTCCCCACCCTGGGCCACCACTGCTTCCAAGGTGCACTCTGAGAAAGGGCTCCAGGACACACCGGCCTGGCTTCCAGCCAAGACGCAAGGCTTTCTGACTTTACTTTCTGACTCTGTGACCTGGAAGGTTCTCCAGGTTAGCTGAGAACACGGGGGCAACACACTCTGGCCTCCACAGTGGGCTAGACTGACGCCGGGGTGGCAGAGGCTGAGGTGTAGCCTAGGGGTGCCTGCCAGGAAGGGTCGCCAGCCAGCCCGGGAGGCAGCTCGGCAGGGGGCCCAGACCGAGCCAGGGGCTGTTCTACTGGTGGGCTCTGCAAAGCGCTTTGGGACTTGCCATTCTCACGAAAGCTTTAGGACCCTCCTACAGATCAGTGAACCCCAAAATAAAATGGGGGGCACTTCCTGGGGCTCACTGATCCTCTCATCTCCGGCCGTGGCCCCCAGGATTCGTGCAGCATAACACGAGTGCTCTACCGCACGGAGGAATCCTCAAGCGCACTTAAACTTAAGCTGAAACCGAGAAGAAAAAGAGCCCAGAGGCAGGAATGCTGGGGTCGCAGTCCCCCAGGGTAAAAATCAGAGGCAGCAAGACAGCAGGTCACGTAAGCCGCACTTGGCCAACCGCACGTGCTTGGAAAACACGGCCGAGCTTTAATGCAAGTCTTTTTTAAAAAGAGCAAACCACAGAGTCCCAGCGTCCCTTGGGACGGGTAAGGGGTTTCTGGGAGTGTCTTCGTTACTCGTGGGGGTCTCCGCTCTCTCCAAATGAAGACAGAGTTCCCTCTGATTCAAACCCAAGACGCTATTGCAATCCCTCCTGCAGGGGCCACAGCCCTTCTGGACGTCACATTAAGAGCGCGTCCAAGGAAGGGTGCTGCGTCTTTCTGCGTATCATCAACTATGATAAATAACTACAGAACAAGGAGAAAAGGCACAACTAACCGTCACTCATCCAGGGAGAGCGCACGCCCCCACCCCTCGCCCTGCCCGAGGCCCGGCAAGGAGCCGCAGGAGGAAACTGGCTGATGTTTTCTCAGAAAGCCCTAACCTGACATTCGAGATTTTAAATTCTGAAGGTGAAGAAGGGGAAATACGGTAACAACAACAACAACAACAACAACAAAAAAGAGCCTCACATTTTAAGTCAGGGCTCTGGGGCGCTGCTGCTGAAATTCCTGTTCGTAAGCAAGGTGAGGAGATATCCTGATGAAGGAAATAACAAGAGGAGAGGTGAGCCGGAAGTTAGAGCGCAGAAGCTGGCAGAAACCGCTAAGGAGAGACGGTCAGGAGAATGCGGCGGGGGGCGGGTGAGCGGTGGGAGGCAGGCGGTCACCGGCCTGACGCCGCCCCACGCAGCCACGGGGCGGGATTGAACCCAAGGCCACACCATGGTCCTACTCTGTTGTTTTACTTTGCAATAGGGTCTCTCTAAGTTGTGGGGGGGCCTCCTGTTGCCAAGGCTGTCTCAGCCTCCCGAGTCCTGGAATTAAAAGCATGCACCACCATGCCCGGCTAGCCAACTGCATTTTATTTTATTATTTAATTTTGGTGGAGCCCGGCGTGGTGGCGCACGCTTGTAATCCCAGCATTCGGGAGGCTGAGACCGGAGGATCCGGGTTCACGGCCAGCCTCAGCTACCTAGTGAGGCGCTCTGCAACTTAGTGAGACCCGGTTTCAAAA
>PVLC010031671.1:0-18484 GCA_004027655.1 Graphiurus murinus
TCTGTGCTATTATGTTATTAGCAACAGAAAATGACTAATACACTCACCACCATGTTTGTAACTTTTAGTGCAAATGTTGAGTTGGTGAAAAGGACAAATCATACTTTAGTGTTATTATGAAAAATAATTTGGACCTTGTGTTCCTTGTGAAAGGGTTTATGGAGCCTCCCAGGAGCCTGTGGGTCACACTTTGAAAACCGCAGCTACCTTAACATGTTCAGATATGAAATTATTACTTTTGTTGTTGTTTTTGTGGTACTGGGAGTGGAACCCAGGGGACTTCTACCTCTGAGCTACACCCCCAGCTCTATTTTGTTTTATTTTAAATTTTGAAACAGGGTCTCACTAATTTGCAGAGGGCCTCACTAAGTTGCTGAGGCTGGCCTTGAACCTGTGATCCTCCTGTCTCAGCCTCCCAAGTACTGAGATTACAGGCATGTGCTGCCACGCCCGGCTGAAATTGTTGACATTGGACTATTATTTGCCTGTGAAAATGGCCACTTCATATAGTTCAACCTGATATGTGTTACTAGTAAGGATTTTTCTTTGGGGGCACACTGTGTTTTCTTGGCCAGACCTGTAGATGGATACTGTCAGAATCCCTGGGTCATTGTCAGAATTCCCCGTTGGGCTGTGTTGCTGTGACCCTCTCCTCTTGCAGGATGATTTCCACTGTGGCCCGGGGCTGGGGTTATGGAGTGTCTGGGAACTCTGGACTGGCTGACACATTTCAAAGCATTGATTTTAAGTGACCGTGAACAAAGGGTGCTGTATTCTCATGGATGACTTGACTTCCTAAGGAGCAAACCTGCTTCTGCCCATTTTTTTGATAGGAACTCTAATCTGAAGCCATCAGAGTGTTCACCTGGACATCAGCCAGGGGTTGGAACTAGTCATTGTTTGGCTAAAACTTAAGCACACCTTTTCTAGATGGAGATATGTTGACTGAATTATGGTGATGCCAGATAAATTTATGACTAGTTCTGGGGGCAGGATCTCTAAGTGCCAAAAGAAAATACTATTGAGGAAGAAAAATCCTGCTTGCTAGCTGGCTTTCTTTCTTTCTCTTGCTCTTTTCTCCTTCCCTTCTTTCCTTTCTTTATTTCTTTCCTGTGCTGAGGATTGAACCCAGGGCCATCCTACTTCTGACCCCCCCCCACACACACACATACACACACCAGCCCTATTTTATTTTTTTAGTTTGAAACAGGGTTTCACTAAGTCATTAAATCACTGGGGCTGACTCTCAAACCTGTGATCCTCCTGTCTCAGCCTCCCAAGTACTGATATTATAGGCATGTGCTACCATGTGCTTTCTTTAATGAGTGAGTGCCATTCTAGGAGATGATAGATAAGAAAGGAGGCCCAAGACCAGCCAGGCCAGCCCTGGTGCCCAATGGGGCATTAGATGTTGAAGCACTGTGTCCTTTATAGCCACAGTTTAAATAAAACTTTGCATAGGTGATAAGGTGAATATTCCTTTTTGGGGGTGTGTATGTGGAGTGTGTGGGGGGACCCAAGCATTTATTTATTCAACTTCAGGCAATGGCATCTGATTTAGCCCTGGGCTCACCATCTCTTTTTCACCTCTAATCTATATTTTGATATTGGGGCATTGATGGCATTCATCGCCAGCCCATGCAGGCCTAGCAATCTGTACCTTGTATTCCTCCTGGAAAAGTGAGTTGTTTAGTGGAGGGAACATGACCCCAGTTGGGTTAACCAGAGAGCGTGAAACTCTGCATAAGGACTTTTTCTGTCAGCTCTCAGGCAGTCTTGTTGGCTTGGGAGTTGTTCAGGTGTGGAGGTGTAGCTGGGTACAGGTGACATAAAAATGAATCTTAACCAGAAAAATGACAAACTAGGTCGTAGCACGCTCATTTGATCCACTCAAAGCCATACGTCAAGTTAGCCCTACCCCTTGGACATTGTGAGTACAGGGACTACACATTTCCCCCTTTTGGTTTAGCCATCTTGGGGTTTCTGTTGCTTGCAACCAAAAGACTCCTAGCTGATTCTGGTGAGCATTTTGGGCAAACTGCCAAAGAAGGAAGTCAGGAGGGACAACGAATACATCCATTCATAGAATCTTGACAGACTGGAATGTCTGGCCCCCAAACAAGAAGATGCACTACAGCAATCACAAATGTAAAGTCCCACAGTTAGGCTCAAACCGACAGGGTAAGTACTGAACCGGAAGCTCTGTCTTGGGGTCCTGCCACCTCCTGAGATAAAGCTAAGGAGCCTCTTGGCAACAGTGCCACCTGCAGGTCCGGAGGCCTCGGGCGCTGGCTCTCTGGCTTGATCTGCAGAATTCTTATCTCACACCCCTGATGGAGGGTAGGCCCCTGGATCTTCCTCCAGGACATAGCAAGCTTCAAGGCTGTGTGCTGATGCTGGGCACGTCCTTTCTGTTATCCCTCTTTCTCTCCCCAGAGTTTCCCAGGCCCTCTGGCCACCCCCATCCCCATTCCTACTCCTAGTGCATTGCAGCACTCTTTGCTAAGTCTCCTTTCTGCTCCCCAGTAATATTAGGATGTAGGTTCTATTACCACTCCCATTTTATGGATAAAGAAACAGACCAAGGAACTTACCAGTACCCTGAAGAACAGGACCAAACTCGACCACAGGGGGTTTTGACAGCCCTGGGGGTGGCTGGTGTGGGAATGGGAGAAATCCAAACATTTCTGTCAGTTCACCTGGTGTTTCTAAAATTTTGGAGCCAACGTTTAAAAATCAGGAAATATACAAAAGCTGGTTCTCTGGTTCTATGGGAAATAAATAAGCAACTGAGAGATCTGGACACAGGAGGTTCCTCGTCCTCCCTGGCCTGGTGGCTTGGAGCCGGAGACAGCTGAAGGGACTCTTGGGTCCCCGTGGCCCTCCCCGGCCTGAGCTCAGGGTCCTCAGACCCAGCCTGCACCTCTCGTTTCTGTCTGGTGGGCATGAGTGTGGGGACTCCTCTCCCGGCACACCCAGGCTGCCTCCGTTCGACTTTCCCCTCCGGCTGGTCGGTCAGCCATTAAAGCCGCCAGCACCCCCTCCCCCACGCTGGCAGTCTCCCCTCTGTTCCCAGAAATCCAGCCACAAGCCCTGGATCACCCAGGGCACAGCCAGGCCGGCGCTCACCTGGCGCCAGGGCACAGACCTCTCCATTTTCTCCTCCCGCTGGCCCGAGTCCCGGGGCTTCTATGTGGGCAGGAGGAGGCTCTGAGAACCCACGTCGTCGCTCGCCCGTGGGGGTTTTCAGTTGCGTCCGGGAACCTGGAGCAAGATAAGGCCGGGCCCGGGAGACTTTAAAATGCTCTAAGACTGTACCAAGCTGAGAAAGTCCCTAGCGTGTGTGGGTGAAAGGAATGATAACACAGATTCTGTCATTTTCAAGCTCAGTTAAAAAAAAAAAAAAAAAAAAAGAGAGAGAGAGAGATAGGGCCAAAATGGACCAGAGTGGAAAGATAGAGGGAGAAATCTCATTCATTTATTCAACAAATACGATTGAGTACCAATTATGCATTGTAGGCACTAGGGATACACCGGGAGGTGAGACAAAGATGTTCTTGTGGAGTTTGCGTCCTAATGAGTGAAGATAGACAATACACAAATAAGTAAGATAAAGAATATTCTAGAAAGTGATACATGCTAAAAAGAGAAATGAACATAGACCAAAGGAGATGAGCTAGAGAAGACTGAATTTTTATTTATCTATGTATTTATTTAAGGACTAGGGATTGAACTCAGGGACATCCTACCTGTGAACTACACTCTCAGCCCTATTTTATTTTTAAACAGGGTCTCCCTAAGTTGTCGAGACTGGCCTCAAACCTGTGATCCTCCCATCTCAGCCTCCTAAGCACTGGGATTACAGGCATATGCCACCACACCTAGCAGAGACTGAGTTTTAAATAGTGTGATGGGAGACGGAGACTCATGAGCAAGGACCCAAGGAAGGGAAGGAAGGCAGGCCTGGGCTGTCTGGGAGAAGAGAATGGCGGCCCGGGACCAGCCAGTGCTAAGGTCCTGAGGCAGGTTGAGGGGCGGTGAGGAGAACAAAGGGCTTGACAGGAAGTGAACAGTGAGAGATTAAGAGGGAGGTTCAGAAAGGTGGTGGGGTGGGGAAGCATGGGGAGGGCCCTGCAGGCCAGGGCAGGGACTTCAGTCTTCAGGAAGCCGGAGGTGAGGGCCTTTACAGGGAAGCTTGAGGTGATGGAACCTGACTGAAAAAAAAATATTTTTTTAGTACTGAGGACCGAACCCAGGAGCATTGTACCTCCAAGGTACAGCCCTAGCCCCTTTTTATTTTTTTATTTTGAAATGGGGTCTTGCTGAGTTGCTGAGGGTCTCTCTAAGTTGCTAAAGCTGGCCTTAACCTGTGATCCTCCTGTCTCAGCCTCTCACGTACTGGGATTAGAGGCATGCACTACAATGCCTGGCTTGAAAAAGTTTTAAATACACTTTTTTCTGTCATGGTAAAATATACATGACACAGAATTTGCCAATGCAACCTTTGCAAGTGTCCAGTTCAGTGGTGTTCAGGATATTTGCACTGCTGTGCAGCCATCGCCACCATCCTTCCCCAGAAGTTGTTCATCTTCCCAAATTGAAGCTCCCCCCACTGACCATCACTCCCCGGCCCTCGGTCCCAGCCCCTGGCAGCCACAGCTCTCAAGGTATCCCGTGGAAGTGGGATCAGGCAATGTTTGCCCTTTTGTGCCTGGATTCTTTCTCTTAGCGTGGTATCTTCAAGGTTCATCCATGCTGTAGTGTGAGTTAGAATTTCCTTCTTTTTCGAGGCTGCATAGTATTTTACTGTATGGACATACCACATTTTGTGGATCCATTCTTCCACTAATGGATGCTCAGAGTGTTTCCACCTTTTGGTTTTTGTGGGTAGTGCTGCTGTGAATATGAGTGTTTACTTGTTGAACCACCACTGCTTTGAGTTTTTTGGGTGTGTCTCACTCTGTAAGAACTGTTGGGAATGAACCACCGGGCAACAGAGGCTGATGCTGGGCCTGGGCGGGAGCTCTGGAGGCGGTGGGCAGTCGTCCGATTCTGGATATAGTTTTTAGCAATAGCTGCCATAATTTGCTAAAGGATTGTGCTGTGTTTTGGATGTGGTTTGAAGGTGTCCCCTATAGTACCTGCATGGGAGGCCTGGTCCTCAGCATGGCCCTGTAGAGGTAGGAGGTGGGGCCCAGGTAGAGGCCACTGGGGTCCCTGTGCTCAAAGGGAGAAGGTAGTTCTTGTGGGACCCTGAGTTAGTTCTTAAAAGGGAGGGTTGTCATAAGAGAGCAAATCTACCCAGGCACAGTGGCACCCACCTGTAATCTCAGTACTAGGGAGGCTGAGACAGGAGGATCACAATTTCAAGTTGCCAGCCTCAGCAGCTTAGCAAGACCCTGTTTCAAAATAAAATAAGGGTTAGGGTGTGGTTTGGAGGTAGAATGTCCCTGGGTTCAATCCCCAGTTCCACATGTACATACTCACAAAATTAAAATTAAAATAAAAGAGCAAACTTGCTCCTCCTCCCCTGGTCTGGCTTCCTGTCTCATGTGGCCTCTTCCTTTGGCAAGCACCTTCCAACCAGTGTGATACCACCTGCCATGAAGTCCTCACCAGAGCCAAGTGCATGTTAGCATCATTCCTGAGAATTTCCAGAACCGAGAGCTAACTAAACTTTTCTCTATAAGTGATCCAGCCTCAAGCATTGTGTTATAGTAACAGAAAACAGACTATAATATATTGAATGTGGTGTGTGAGAGAAAAAATGAAGTTGCAGAACAATGTCTGTAATAAAACATTATTTTTTATAAAAACTTCATAAGCCAGACCTGGTAGCATGAGCCTGTAGTCCCAGCTACTCAGGAGTCTGAGGCAGAAGGATCACTTGAGCCTGGGAGTTTGAGGCTGCAAAATAATGAGACCGTGTCACAAACACACAACAACAACAACAACACCCCCCCAACTAAACAAACCCCAAATCTTTATAAAACAATAGGATATAATTTGATGGGTTTATATGTTTGTGTAAATGTAGAGACAATATTCTAGCAGGATATATATAAAATTGTTAGCAATCATTACCTTTGGAAAAAGAAGGAGGGAATAGAGATGGGGTATATGGTCTGTAAGGATTTTATCCTTAGCTGTACAACTTTTTTTTAAGGAATATATTCAGATACCACTTATATAATTAAGACAATTAAAAACTTAATAAACAGTATTTATGCTTTTAAAAAGAATAGGAGGGGCTTGATTTAATTTAGGACCAAGTCCTCCCAGACAATGAGGTGTCCAAAGAGTCAGATTCACTTTTGAAGCTATTTAATTGCTACTTAAGTGGCCTCAAATCACTGGCTGGTGCTGGGAAGGACAATAGGAGGCCTTAGTCTGGCCTGGTCTACTGAGAAATCAAACTCTTCTCATGAGTGAGCACTTGTAGCTACCTCAGGCCAGGCAGCCCTAAAGAAATCAACAAGAGGGGGCCTTAGAAACTAGAGCTTAATTCTCTACCACCAATTCCTTCCTTCCTTTTATTTTTTATTCTTATTTTTTGTGGTACTGGGGATTGAACCCAGGGGCATTCTACCTCCAAGTTATACCCCCAGCCCTATTTTTTTTTTTTTATTCTTTATTTTGAAACAGGGTCTCACTAAATTGCGGAGTACCTCACTAGGTAGCTGAGGCTGGCTGCGAACCCAGATCCTCCTGTCTCAGCCTCCCGAATGCTGGGATTACAAGCATGCACCACCAGGCCCAGCATCCTTCCTTCCTTTTAAATTAATGAATGAATGAATTAATTAACTTGAGGTGCTGGAGATTGAACCCAGGGACATTCTACCTCCAAGCTACACCCTCAGCCCTATTTTTTATACTTTATTTTGAAATAGGGTCTCACTAAGTTGTAGAGAGCCTCACTAAGTAGCTGAGGCTGATCCTCCTGTCTCCGCCTCCCAACTACTGGGATTACAAGTGTGCACCACCACATCACGCCTGGCTTATTTATTTATTTATTTATTTATTTTTGGTACTGGGAATCAAACCCAGGGGCATTCTACCTTTAAGCTACACACACACACACACACACACACACACACACACACACACCTTTTTATTTTGAAATAGGGTCACACTCAGTTGCTGAGGCTCTTGCCAAATTGTGGAAACTGGTCTCAAATGTGCGATCCTCCTGTCTCAGCCTTCGAGGTACTGGGATTACAGGTATGTTTCACCATGCCGGGCACTACCACTAAATTTCAACAACAATAATAGCAATGGCACATGCTTACATGATATAGCACTTCCTGTATCAGCCACTCTGCTAAGAATTTTATATATGCAAAGTCATTTAATTCTCTCAATAGCCCAGTAAGCTAGATAATGGATAACCTCATGTAATAGGGGAGGAAATAGAGACACACAGACTTCTACCAAGCACAGGTCCTGGAGGTCCAATGTGTTGCTTTTGGTCTTCTTCCAGCCAGTTACTTGCCTTTTTACTTCCTTTGTGAGACATTGGTCATACTGAATTATTTAACATTGAAAGTAGCAGACAATTCAGCTGGGGGCATTGCTCATGGCAGGTTGCTTTTCTTTCACTTTTCTCCCCTGGCTGATAATGCTTTTAATGACCCAAGTCATGTTTTTTTTAAATGATACAACTCATCAATCATCTTTGGAGGATGCTTGGGTGTGGCGGGTAGACTCTCAGGGGGCCCCCAAAGAATTTACCTTTTAGCGTCAACACCCATGTAGAGTCCCCTCCTAATGACCAGACTGCTTGCTTATAACCAGCAAAGATGGCAAAGGGAGCCAGGTGCTGTGCGAACACCTGTAATCCTAGTACTTGGAAGGCTGAGACAGGAGGATCCCACATTTGAGGCCAGCTTCAGCAATTTAGTGAGATCCTTAGCAACTTAGGAAGACCCTGTTTCAAAATGAAAAATAATAAGAACTGGGGGTGTAGCTTGGAGGTATAAGGCCCATGAGTTCAACCCCAGTACCAAAAAAAAAAAGAAAGAAAAAAAAAGATAGAGATAGGATGTCATTTCTATGATTAAGTTATGTAAAATTGTGGTAAAATTGTGACTGCCCTCTTGCTATCACTCCCTCGCTGGCTTTGATGAAGCAAGCTACTAACCATGCTTAGAGACTCCCGTGACAAGGAACTGACAGTGACTTCCAGGAAGCAACCAGCAAGAAATCGAATCCTGCCCATAACCACCATTCCCTGGTCAAGCCTTCAGATAAGACCTAAGCCGTGGTTGGACCTTGCAGAGGTCCATGAAGCAGAGTATACAGTTACTCTGGGATTCCTGACCTGTAGAGTCTGTGATATAATAGGCATATATTGTTTTAAGCCACTGTGTGTGGTCATTTGTTATGCAGCAATAGTTGACTCATACACCAAAGAACAAAGTCATTATTTTGAAAACTTGTGCTAAAGGGAGAGAGTCAAGTATGTCTTCAGCCTGTGCTATATAAATGAAATCTCTGGGAAATTATATAGCTGATTGGGGGGGGCATTTTCTTTTATAGATATATTCTGGCTAATAAAGAAGGAAAAGATACAAGTCTCAATACTTTGCAACTTCTAATGACTTTCTGGATCTAGGCAATGATCATTCGTGTGTGGTAATGTCATGAGAGGAAATGCAAGCAGATACTATACATCCTAGCAGAAGTGTAAGACATTATCAAGTATTCTTGAAAAAAAAAAATGGATCTGCACAGATTAGGCCCCTACATTTAACTGCATATTTACAATAAATCTAGGGACAGAGGCATGTGTTAAATGACACCGTGGGAATGTAACCAGCAAAAGTCAAATGACCCAGTTTCATCAACGGAAAAGCTGAAAGAAACAAATAGAGATGGAGAAGAATACTAGAGATTAAAAGACCCTCGAGAGCTAGTTCAACAGTTGCTGTTCATGAATCTTATTTGGGTAGTGATTCATATAAATTCTATGAAAATTATTAATAAGACGATAGGGGATTTGAACACTAAATACACATTTTATGATATTAAGGAGTTGTTAATATTAGAGACCTAATGTTTTGAAAATAGATATAAAAATACTTAAAGGTGAAATGATAGTCTAGGGTTGTAGTTCAGTGGTAAGGTGCTTGCCTAGCATATGTGAGTCCCTGGGTTCAATTCTCCAGCTCTGGAAAAACAAACAACAACAGTGACAACAACAAAAACTTTTCAGTTAAGAAGCCTGGTGTGGTATCACATGCCTGTAACCCTAGTACTTGGGAGGCTAAGACTGGAGGATCGCAGGTTCAAGGTCAGTCTCAGCAATTTAGTGAGGCCCTCAGTAACTTAGTGAGACCCTGTTTCAAAATAAAAAATAAGATAGAACTGGGGGCGTATCTTGGAAGCAGAATGTCCCTGGGT
Organism: Graphiurus murinus; assembly: GCA_004027655.1. Classification (NCBI taxonomy): domain Eukaryota; kingdom Metazoa; phylum Chordata; class Mammalia; order Rodentia; family Gliridae; genus Graphiurus; species Graphiurus murinus. The sequence continues at coordinate 9,403 of PVLC010031671.1, forward strand.
TCAACCTCTAGTACCAGGGGAAAAAAAAGATAAATGTTTGGAATTTGCTTAAAAATAAGTTATTAGGGTGGTGTGGGAAAAAGAGATGAAACAAGACTGGCTATGAGTTAGTGGTGTTGAAATTGTGTGTGGGTGTTCATATCCTATTCTATGTTTTTATGTCTAAAAATTTTCACAATAATAAATTTTAAAAAGTGTAAGTCAAGCCATGTCCCTCTTGTAAGGCTGTCCATCTCACTCCGAGTAAGAAGGGTAACGGCTTACAAATCCCCCATCAGCTGCAGCCCTCCTTCCCATCCACCTCGTTTCTGAGCTCATTCCCTGGCATTGTTCCCTTGACCATTCCACACGACTCTCATGGGCCTCACTGTTGCTTCCTGAACACGGGCGCACATGACTCCACCTCAGGGCCTTTGCCCCTGCCATCTCCTCCACCTCGAGTCCTTGAATGTTCCTCTGCAGGGTTTCCAGTGACTCACGTCTACATCTCTGCTCAAATGTCACACCTCCAAGCAGTCCTACTTGACTATCCCAAATAAAATAGCAATGTCCACCGCAGAAAGATCATTCTTCCTGTCTTTATTTCCTTGTTTTGTTTCACTCCATAGCACCTATCACCATACTATACTTCAAAGTGATTTGTTGATTGTCTTCTTTTTTCCAATTGGTTGCAATTCCAGGGAGAGTCTTTTTTTTTTTCTTTTTCTTTTTTCTATTTTGTGGTATGGGGGGTTGAACCCAGGGGCATTCTACCTCTGAGCTATACTCCCAGCCCTATATTATTGTTATTATTTTGAAACACAGTCTTGCTAAGTTGCTGAGGCTGGCCTGGAACCTGCAATCCTCCCGTTTCAGTTTCCCAAGTATGGGGATTCCAAGCATGGACCACCACACCCGCTCAGAGTCTTTTTGTTATTTTTACATTCAATTATGATGACCCCAATTCCCAGACCAGTGCCTGCACAGAGTAGGTGTCAGTAACTATTTGTGCAATGAGTGACTGTTTGTTTAGTCTATATTTGGTTTTTAAAATATTTTTTATTATGAAATAACTTCGAACATCCCGAAAAGCAGAGCAAACCATACACTGTGTACCATATACACACCAGTTAACTCTAACAATCGTGAACATTTTGCCATTATCAGCTTCATCTATTTTCTTTTTGGCTAAAGTCCTTTAAAATATTTATAGTCAACATGACATTTCATCCCAATGTCAGTAAGCATCCTTAACAAAACCAGACACTTCTTCACTCAGCCACAATAACATCTAACAAAATAAACCACAAATCTTTATTAAAATCGAATCCCTCCATATTTATTTCCCCAACAGCCTCCAAATGTCTTTCATAACTGGTTTAAGCCAGGACCCAATCAAGGCCCACAAATTGCCCTGGATCCTATCTCTCAAGTCTCGTTGGGTCTAAAACAGCCTTCTAGCCCCACGTGGTGGGGCACACCTGTGATCCCAGTACTTGGGAGGCTGAGGCAGGAGGATCTCAGGTTCGAGGACAGCATTGGCAACTTAGGGAGATCCTCGGCAACCCGCTGAGACCCTGTTTCAAAACGAAAAAATATAAAGGGCTGGGGATGCAGCTCTGAGGTAGACCCCCCCTTCAATCCCTAGTACCATAAACAAACAAACAGCCTCCTCTCTGGTCCTCCCTCTCTGGCTCCATTGTCTTGTTAACAGAATAACCTAACTTTCTTGGCTTCTCTGATTGCTTCCTGCTGGTGTGCTTAACTCTGTCCCTCGGCTGCCTGTATTTCCAGTAAACAGGAAGCCAGTTCTAGGATTTGATCAGATTTTGGCTAACACTACTGGCAATAATTCTTCTCCTGTGGCGTGGTAAGGGTAGATTGCATCACATGGACGGCACAGAGTGACGGGCTGTCTCATCAGGGAAGCCGAGACTGATCGCGGTTCGGGTGGTGTCAACCTGATACCTCCATTGTAAAGTGGTTCCTTCTCTATAACCCGTCCGGTTCTCTATGGGCTGGTGATTTGGCAATGGTGAGTATCCAGTCTCCCCTGAACGTTTCACCCTGTGGTTTCAGTATCCAGCCTCGATCCTTGCCTGAGTCAGTTATTTCGTTTGGGGTTGCAAAATTCAGACCATCACCTTCCTGCAACATTCCTGAATTCCAGGCATTCGTCTGGAAAGAACTTCTTTCCCTTGTTGACTGGAGTAGAATAAATTGTTCTGTTCCCCTTGAAGTATTACTATTTTTAAAGTCGTTTTGATGACTCTAAAATTTAGAGTGATTTGAGTTAATTTGGTGCAGTTACTGACTAATGGTGGCAAATTCTTTTTTTTTTGTCCCTTTAATATAATTATGAATGCATTGATCTTTAAAAATAGATTTAAGATATTTAATTATTATGATTATTGTTATTATTTTGGAGAGTGAACCCAGGGGCATTCTACCTCCAAGCTACACATCTGGCCCTTTTTATTTTTTATTTGAAACAGGGTCTCACTAACAAGGCCAGCTGAGGTTGGCCTTGAACTTGTGATCCTCCTGTCTCAGCCTCCCAAGTACTGGGATTACAAGTGTGGGCTACCACACCTAGCTGTTTCATTATTTTTAAAATAACTTTTGGTTTTGGAATAATTTGTGTTACAAGGATAGTAGAGAGGCTTCCTATATACCTTTATATAGGTATAAAATAAAATAGGACTGGGGATATAGCTCCATTTACCCTAATATTAGTTTCTTACCCTAATGTTAGTCTTTTACTTTGCTAAAATGGAGAAACCAACATTGATACATTATTATTATTATTATTATTATTATTATTATTTTGTTACTGGGGATTGAACCCAGGGGCATTCTACCTCTTAGCTATACTCCCAGTCCTTTTCATTTTTTTATTTTTGAAACAGGGTCTTGATAAGTTGCAGAGGCTGGCTGCAAATCTGCAATCCTCCTGTCTCAGCCTCCCAAGTACAGGGATCGCAGGTGTGCGCCACCACACCTGGCTGATACATTACTTAGTTCCTTCACTGATGCACAAAAAGTGTATCAGTACTTTTTCCAAGGGCCTTGGACCTGGCAGGCAAGCACTCTACCACTGAGCTGCATCCCCAGCTATTTCTTACCTCTACTCCCCTCTCTCCCCTCCCCTCCCCTCCCCTCTCCTGTCTTCTTGAGTGGGAGCCTTGTTTGACAGGGCCTTAACCCCAAGTAGTCTTTGATAAGCTTCTCTGCTTTCTGGCCCAATGAGATGTTCCAGGCTCGTTTGGATTTGTTTCCAGGTTTTTCAAGTTAAATCTATCACTTTGCCAACACTTAAAAAGTGGTAGTTTCATTCCTTCCTATCGTAATGAGGGTTGAACCAGGGGCGTTCCGCCTCCAAGCTACACCCCTAGCCCTATTTTATTTTGAAACAGGATTTCGCTAAGTTGCTGAGAGTCTGCGATCTTCCTGTCTCAGCCTCCCAACCACGCCCAGCTGATAGTTTTAACTGGAAAGACTGGGAGTGCGTCCTCCAATTGGACACAATGCTGGCTGCTCCCTATAGCCGGTTTTCTCCAGGCCTTTGCAGGCTTTGGAATTTGTTGACAGGCCTTGAGCCGGGCGAGGAGGAGACCCTGTTTCCAAATGGAAAATAAAACAGGACTGGGGGGTGTAGATCAGAGGTAGAATGCCCCTGGGTTCAATCTCCAGTACCCTCCCCGCCCTCCCCCGCCCACAAGACCTTAGTGTCCGGTTACCCTTTCCCCTCTTTCCCATTTTTCCTTTCTGAGAGTGAAGTGCCTTCCCGGTGCCCACCTTAGAGCCCTTCCTCTGCAAACTAGTGGTTCCAGCCTTCATTGCCAGCTGGCCAATCGGCTTCCAGCTAACCTGAGCCCCAGACGCGCTGGCAGGAGATTGGATGGTGGAGCTAAGGGGCGGGGCCATCGTGCCCCGCCCCGCCTCAGAGCGCCTTTGGTTTAGCTCCTCCCCTAGCAGCCTGCGGTGGTTCTAGATGCTCCCGGGTGGCCCCAGCTCTGGGCGTCGGTAAGCTCACCTCCTGCTGTCCCCTGAGCCCTAGCAGCTTCCTGCTGCTGTCCTTAGGCCAGGATTGCTTCGCCGTCTCCTGTCTGGCTTCGCAGCTGTGGGATCATTTGTATGATTAATTTCTGGTATCAAATTCCCTCTGTTTGAAATACCTAGGATGCTTTATTTTTCAGATATGGTAGATATGGCCTCTGACCTCATGGGACATATACCGATTCCCTTTCTTTATCTGCTTGTCCTTGCTTTGTCCGCTGGTAAATGAATCTCACTTAGCCTCAGTCTTCCCATGGGAAAATCAGGATACTAGGATAGTACCCGTTTTATATTATTGTTCTCAGGATCGAATACAGTGATGCATATTAGGTGCCTATTTCATTTCCTAGCAGATAATAAATCTTAAAAAAAAATAATAATTTACTATTCTAGGTTATGGGATACAAACTGAACCTGACCATACCAGGACAGCCGAGAACTTCTTTCTCTGTGGCCCCAGACACACACAGCTACTGTTTATTCAGCAGCTACTACACACCAAGGTTTTATTTAATCTTGATAAATATCTTGTGGGGGGGGTACTGGGAATTGAACCCAGGGCATTCTACCTCAGAGCTACACCCCCAACCCCTTCCTTCCTTCCTTTCTTTCCTTCCTTCCTTCCTTCCTTCCTTCCTTCTTTCTTTCTTTCTTTCTTTCTTTCTTTCTTTCTTTCTTTCTTTCTTTCTTTCTTTGAAACAGAGTCTCATTAAGTTTCGGAAGGCCTCCTTAAGTTGCTGAGGCTGAGAGTGAACCTGTGATCCTCCTGTCTCAGCCTCCCAAAGTACTGGGATTACAGGCGTGTACCACCACACTCTGCTTATAAATACCTTTAAGAAGTAGGTATTCTTATCCTTCCTTTTTTCCAGTTGAGACATCAAAGCACAGAGAGGTTGACTAGCTTGCTTACAGTCTCACAACTAATAGAAAAGAAAGGGCACAATTTGAACTCGAGCAGTCTGCCTCCAGAGTCCATGTATTTTAACTTGTGCTCGAAACTCCCCCAACATCTTGGACTTCATAGTTACAGTAGGTAAGAAAAGACCTGTCCCCTCACGTAGCTCATAGGCTAGCTGGAGAGAAAACCTCACTAAATACTAAGGGTGATGCAATACGGTACATGATAATCATTCTTTGGTGTGCTCATTCATTCATTCATTCATTCATGCAGCAAGCTCTAAATACCAATTATGTGCCAATCTCTGCTCTAAGAGCCAGCAAAGAGACTTGTGGACTCCTGGAGGACCCAGACTGCACTTTGTCTAGCCACAGAAGACACAGTAGTGGAGGGAGAAGCTTCTGGCCTTTCCTGTTTTTATTCCTCCAAAGCACAGGGCTTTAGAGAAGGAAACATTTGACTTGGTCTCCTGCTTCTCCATTTCACTGCTGTGTGACCTGGGGCCAATCCCTTAGCCTCTCTGTGCTTTTTTTTTTTTTTTTTTTTTTTTAATATATACAGGGAAAACTGTGGCTCATGATAATGATGCCTACCTCTCAGGCTTAACACCAGGGCAGAACGAGCTGCTGAATGCAAAGCCCTCAGCAGAGTGCTGAGTACACAGGAAGGGTTTACTAATCAGTTGTTAATACTGTTTATTGGTGGTGGTGGTTAATTGTCCGTGACCACTTACAATGGGAGATTGTTGCTCTAAACGCTGCATTCCTGAGCTTGGCAGTGTTTTTGTTGGTACTCACAAAGGAGATGTGGTTCCAGTCTGACTTTTCAACTGACAAGTCTCAGCAGAACGAAAACAATGCTAATAGGCACGGCAGATAAATCATGTTTCGAAGACACAAAGTTGGCTGTTGTTTTCCAGGGGCTGCAGAGAAGCCCGGGAGAAAGCCCCGAGCTCTGCGCCAGTCCTCCTCCACCCTCCCAGCAAGCCCGGCCCTGCCTGGCTCCAGATCTGTCATGCCTGGCTGGGTTTAAAGAGTTGTGGCCCTTTCTAAAAGCAGAAGGTATGAATTTCAGTCCACAAACTTGGATGTGCGGCACATAAAATTGTTGACTTTTCTATAACAACGTAATTTCTATTTCTGTTCTCCTCCTCCAGGAAGCAGAAACCTGGTATCAGCCAATTCCAAGTCTAAAGATAAGCTATAGGCTGGACACTCCCAAATATCTTTAGCGTTTCTCCCTGAAATCCCAACACATCTATCTGGCGAATTGACAGGCTTGCCTGTGTGCTCACACTTCTTTCCCAGCCAGTGACTGTCCACAGCTGAGCCCCAGAACTTTCTTCCCAACCCTGCTCCTCCTAGAATCTTTCCTATCTCAGTCAGTGGTAACTCCATTCTTTAAGTGTTCAAAGTCAAGCCAGGCATAGTGATGCAGGCCTGTAATCCCAGTGCTTGGGAGGCTGAGACAGGAGGATTGCAGGTTCACGGCCAGCCTCAGCTACTTAGCAAGTCCCTCAGCAACTTAATGAGACCCTGTTTCAAAATAAAAAATAAAATAGGACTGGGGTGTAGCTTGGAGGTAGAATGCTTCTGGTTTAATCTCCAGGAAACACACACACACACACACACACACACACACACACACACACACACAAAGACATTGAAGTCTCTCTCTCTTTAATTTTAAAAATTGAAGTGAAATTACAGAACACAGACTCAACCATCTCTAAGTGAAAATCCAGTGGCTTTTAGTGTGGTCACAATGTCATGTAATCATTACTTCTATCTAATTTCAAAACATTTTCATCTCCCTGTAAGAAAACTCCTGTAGGAATTCCCTTTCTCCTCTTTGCCTAGACCCTGGAAACCACCAGTCTGCATTCCCTGTCCATGGCGTGGCCTTCCCTCGTCTGGATATCTCATGAATGGAATTGTACAACATGTGGTCAGCCTCTGTGCCGGCTTCTCCCACTCAGCAGGATGTTTCTGAGGCCCAAGCGTGCCGCAGCTTGTGCCAGCACTTGATTCCATTGTACACTTGAATAATATTCTGGAGACGGGCCCCGTGCCTCTCACTTGTATCCCCCAGCCAGTCAGCCGGCGGACCCAACTGGCTCTGCTTCCCGGAGAGTTCTAGAATGGGTTCACTTTCCCCATTGCCACTGCTGGCACCGGGGCCTGCCCCCTCCTCCCCTCATCTGGACGATGGCATTCTCTGGCTTCTGTTCTCCCATCCTTTCTTGCTATAGAATTCAGAGCTAGTCTCTCTCTCACACACACCCCCCACTTTTTTTTTTGGCACTGGGGATTGAACCTAGGGCATTCTACCTCTGAGCTATACTCCCCACCCCCAGCCCTTTTTATTTTGAAACAGGGTCTTGCCAAGTGTCTGAGGGTCTCACTAAGTTGCTAAGGCTGGCCTGAACCTGTGATCCTATCTCAGCCTCCTAAGTACTGGGATTACAGGTGTGCAGCAGGCCCGGTTCGGAGCAAGTCTGTCTGTTTCTGTCTCTCTTTTGGTACCAGGGATTGAACCCAGGGGCATTCTATCTCTGAGTTACACCTCTGGCCCATTTTTATTTATTTTTAAAAAATTTTTTTGAAACAGGGCCTTGCTAAGTTGCTGAAGTTGGCCTCGAACCTGCGATCCTCCTATCTCAGCCTCCCAAGTGCTGGGATGACAGGTGTGCCCCACCTGCCCGACTCCAAGCGCATCTCTTAAAACCTACCTCACATCAGGTCCTCCCGCGCTCAAGCCTTTCTGTGCTCTCCCAACCCCGTCCCCTTCACAAAGATGAAGTCCTGACTGTGTCCTGCCAGGCTCAGCCTCTGGCCTCCTGCCCCTCCTCCAGCTTCGTCTCTGTCATTGTCCATCCACCCCGTGCTGTCTGCCCACTAGGGCTGGCATTCCTGCTCTCCATACACGTGGCTGTGTCTCTCCTACCCAGGCTCTTGGTTCTCATGCTCTTTCTGGAATATTCCTTCCCAGCTAGAGCTCAGGGACTTTCTCGTTTCCTTCAGGCCTTGGTCCCAGCGTCCTCTCAGGTGAGGTCTTCCCTTGTGAACCTTACACAGTTGCACCTCTCCCCGCCCACCCTGTCCCCTCCTCTGGTTTATTTTCCTCCACAACAATACTTAACACCATCTAACAAGCTTTTTGTGTGTTTACTGACAATCTCCCCTGTTAGGATGTGAGCCCAAGCCGGGTGTGGTGGCACACACCTTTCATCCCAGTATTTGCGAGGCTGAGATGGAGGACAACAGGTTCGAAATTAGCCTTAGCAACTTACCGAGGCCATATTAAAAAAAAAAAAAAGAAAAGAAAGAAAGGCTGAGGGTGAAGTTCAGAGGAAGAATGCCCCTGAATTTGATCCCCAGTACCAAAACATAAAACAAACAAACAAACAAACAAATAAATAATAAAAAAGAATGGGAGCCCAACAGGGGCAGAGTTTGGGGGTGTTCAGAGCACCATTATATTTCCATTTGCCTAAAGAACAGCAGGTGTTTGTCTGTTACATAGGAAGTATGTAAAATATTTTTAAAAATTTATAGCTGGGCATAGTGGTGCACGATTGCAATCCCAGTACTTGAGAGGCTGAGACTGGAGGATCCAGGTTCTCGGCCAGCCTCAGCTACTTAGTGAGGCCCTCTGCAACTTAGTGAGACCCTGTTTCAAAATAAAAGAATAAAAAGCAAGACTGGGGATGTAGCTCTGAGGTAGAATGCCCTTGGATTCAATCCCCAGTACTATTCACACACACAATAAAAAAATATTTATTCGGGTTTCTCCATTTTTTTTCTGGGTGAAAGGATGATGCCCAAGTCCCAAAGGACTTATAAAATGCCAAGATGTCAAGGAAAGGCATTATCTGTCCTAAAAGGAAGAACACCTTCCTATGGCATTTGAGGTGCCCCCGCCATACCCTCCTGAGTCCCTCTGTTCCTGCACAGCCAAAGCTCCCGACTGAGCCGCCCACGCTGTCCCTGCACTCCCTCCTTCTCTCCGGTCTTCTGCCACCCAGCTCTTACCAACACGCTGACTTGCTTGATGCCACAGTTAGTGGCAGTTTTCAATCCTTAATTTTCTGGTGGCATTAGTGGCTTTAAAAGGAGAGACCCATGGTGGCACCCCTGTCTCACT
>PVLC010031672.1:0-18634 GCA_004027655.1 Graphiurus murinus
TCCTGGCCAGGCTTCATCTCATGTCTGTCCCCAGCCCATTCTCTGCTCTGTGAACCCTGACAGGGACCTGCATGCACTTCCTGGATTAAGTTGCATCCCTTCTTGTCTCTGGATCTTCAAACGGGGCCTCTCCCCTAGGCAAATGCAGCCCACCCACCTCCACATCACCTTGGCCCTTCACTTCCTTAAGTCACGGCTCTTCTTCATGTCTTAAGTCCATGTTTCCCTGGAAGCCTTTTTCAGCTTTTCTGGTGAAAGCAGGTCCTTGTCAGTGTTCTCAAATCACAAATTTTCAAAGAAGCTTTATGAACCTATTCTAGTCTTCTCTGTTTTCCAAAATGTAGAAAGAAGGGATAGTATTGCATTAGTTGTGCAAGCACACACATATACTCACACATTCATTGTGTATGATCCAGTATCTTTTTACAAAATTTACGTTTTGTACTTTTTATTGTCAGAGGTCTCTTTCTTTAAAAAATTCTGAATTATTATTTTTTACATGTTATGATTGTGAGATCCATTCCACATGTTTAAATCAAGAGACAAGAATGCCGGAAACAAGCTGGGTGCAGTGGTGCACACCTGTAATTCCACTGCTTGGGAGACGGAGACAGGATTGTAGGTTAGAGGTGAGCCCTCAGCAACTTAACAAGACCCTGTTTCAAAATAAAATAAGCAGGGAGTATAGAATATCAGGAACATTGACTTGAAACTCGTTGGCTAGTTTGCTAGTTTTCCCTGTTAAAAAGCCCAGCATCTTTCTCTCAGCAGAATGACAAGTCAGTGATAGAGGGGCACAAAAACTGTAGGGCCACTTCAGCATGGTGAAGCACACTTGCAAGCCCAGTACTTATGAGACTAAGACCAGAGGATCCAGGTTTGTGGCCAGATTCAGCTACTTAGTGAGGCCCTCTGCAACTTAGTGAGACCCTGTTTCAAAATAAAGAATAAAAATATAGGACTGGGGGCCTATCCTGGAGGTAGAATGCCCCTGGGTTCAATCCCCAGTAACAACAACAACAACAAAACAACAACAACAAAAAAAAAACAGGACTAGTATATATTAAGGTGACTTTTAAATATAAGTTATTGTGGTCTTCAACTTGAGGAATTCTGTATTTTTCAAAGGCTTTCATATCTTGTTAATAAATTCTTGGTTGCTCACATTATTGAAATCTATTTTGAAGAGGCAAAATTGTCAATACAAATGAATGTTGTCAACTAAAAGATGATTCACTTTGCTAAATTTGACAAAAATAAATTGAGGAAATTGCAGATTATTGATCAGTTATAACTTTCTAGCTTATGTATGTTTTTTTTTCTCAGCCTGCTTCACTCTATTGAAGGGTGTAGGATACTCTAATTGTCCAGTATTCATTTGCTTGAACAAAAAGAAAAGGTAAATGGTCCACCTTGATAAAGGAAGGACCCAGTGAATTGAAACCCTCATGTGTACATTTGAAAGTCTATAAAGTGACAATGAATACCAAGATCATGAAATCACAAAATGACATTCTCTTGACACTTCATCATAAAATAAATCAAATTGCTGGGAATTGTGTTTTCTTTTTTGGTAGTAATCAGGTACACTCCTAGGGTAGTTTTTTCCGGGACTAGAAACTTCTCATCTTTGAAATTCAACTCACATACTAAATATAAAAAATGAGAAATAGTTGAGTTCTTTTTCTTGATGTAGGAATACAAGTAATTTATAATAACAACTAAATCAATAACAATGTATGCTTAAGGAAAGCATAACCAGACTATTTTCTTTTAGGTATTGATCAGAGACTACCCATATCTTTAAAAATGACCTCTAGTATGGCACACTCACTTATTTCTCTGAGGAATCTTTCAGAAAAATGTGTATGTCTATGCTTGGGAGACATGTTAGGGTTCACTTGTGCCTAATAGTGATGCATAAAATCATATGAATTTGGGAGGGTAAGACAGTAGGATCGCAGGTTCGAGACCAGCCTTAGCAACTCAGTGAGACTTTCAGCAATTTAATAAGACCTTGTTTCAAAATTAAAAAACAAAAAAGGGCTGAGGGTATAACTCAGAGGTAGAATGCCTCTGGGTTCAATTCCCAGTACCAGAAAAAAATAAATAAATATGCACATACGAAAATCAAGTGAGCCTGCTGAAGCAAACAGCAGCCTATGCTTGAGCACTTTTGTCCAGTAAGGTTGACTTTCAAAGCAGAGAGAATTAATTGATCATTCTGTTTTCAGTATTACAGTAAATTGTCACTTGGAAAATTGACATTCAGCTCTTGGAACTTGAGGAAGGAAAGAATCTAGAAAATGAACTGAATTATAAGGTTGCTTAGACTACTTTCATTTGTCTTGCAGTCCTGTTTTCGTCTTTTTAGTCTTTCTCTAAGGGCTGGGATTTTTCAATACTAATATGAGGAAGCACAAAAAGTACTAAATGAAGGCTACTCACAAAATGCAAATGCATTTTGGTTTGATGTTGGTCTACTTTAATTTAATCAATGGATTAACTGGGTAATATTTAATTCTATTTTTATATTGTTTACAAAAATATTTTTTCTTTCTATTTGTATTTCTTAACTAATGGTGTTTATTGTGATCAGAGGCTGGGAGGGAGTATGGAAATGGTATTTCAAAAGTGCAGGGGCATTTCCTACTCCTGTGGTCTTATTATATGGCCCTGAAATGCTACAGTCCTTCATTAACTGAACCAATTAGAGCTTTGATCTGAAACAGCCCTGTTCAGGGAGGGTTTTATACTGGAACTTTTGGAATCTAAATAGTGTAATAGATACTATTAGTTCTGAAATATTATCCCATCTATTTGATTTCCTTGCAGCGTCACCTTAATAGTTGGGACTTGAGCAAGGGCTCGGTCCCACTGGAACCCTGCAGGGCAGATGATTCCAAAAGAAGGAAAGCATGGCATTTCCCACTTTGCATTATTATATTCTGGAAATTTGGGGTGCTTTGGGTTTTGCTTTCACAATAATTATAAAGGAAAATTTCTTAAAGACACAGGATGGCTGGACGGATTGTGATTCCTCAATGTTAGCGGAAAAGGCAATGCCTCAGCTTGTCTCAGAGATATTCAGTAACCTTTTACAAACATCAGGAATTGAACTTTGCAAGCTTAGCTACTAAACCAAAGAAACGTAGGTCTACTATTTTATCTATGAGTAAAGAAAGCTTTAAGACAGATAGTTTGTCTACCTTCCCCCTTTGTCTCCACCACTCATTAACTAACTCTAGCTGCCTGAGAATAAGATAAGAACACTGCTTACTGGAGCTAAAATAAATAAGATTTAAACTGATAAATAGAGACTCCTCTTCATCGTTAACCTTTAACACTGTTTTCGTACTAAAAGAATTTTTATATACGTATTGTATTCTGTAACCTTTGCTGTTTTCTTAATCCCATCAAAACTATGGGAAATAGCTTTTCTAGTTAAAGATGTACCCACTCAACTTTAGGAAAAACAAGTCTGTAAAAATTCCTGCCTCATTGTAAAAGATAGTATAAGAAACGGTGACTGACATGAATTAAACAGATGCGCTTTCACACTGCAGGCAGTGTGAGCGTATTCTAGTGACCTTGTCTTGATCTACACCTATGGATGGGCTCCCAACATTTCCTCAGTAATTGGAGGACTGCTTTGATCTCTTTTGTCCCATGATATTTCAGTGATGACCTGTTGATGGCTTTTAAAATTTTTCTGATTTTCACAAATATTTGATGCAGGCTGCCATGCGATACAACTTACATGCAAAGCAATACAATTATTCTGCTTTCTAGACTTTTTCAATGGGATCTGAAACATCATTATTAGAAGTAAGTCAGAAAATCAGTAACAGGATCAAATGAAATCAGTCCCTCCTATCAGCTCATTACAATATGTCATTAAAAACCTGTTCTACTCATAAAATTACATATGAAATCCACTTTTTGGTTTAATATGCTTTATTGTACAAATGGTAACAGTCTCCAAAAAAGAAAAAATGAGATGTGATAGCAGAAAAATGAATTTTTTTTTTACCAGTTGTGTATCTGAAAAGTAGCTTTACTTGGAATAAGAAAAAGGATTTTTCCTGCTATGTAAACACATATAAATAAATCTTATGACTTACATTGACATTATTATATTGTATTACTTTCTCTTAAGCCTCTATATTTTTTTTCTTCTGAAACAGGCCCTTTCAGTACTTTGGCAATTGGTAGGTACTCTTAAGTAAGAGGCACTTCAGAATACATTTTTCATGTCTGTTTTGATGCATCGGTAAAAATATATATATAATTTGCTTTCTTCTGTTCAGTCTGTTTACAGGAAGGAAAGTACAGAAATGCCAGTCTCTTGTATTCTCACCTTTATGCAGGGCATAGTGCCCTTAAAAGATTAAAAAAAAAAAAAAGCCAATAAAGCAGGCTATTTTAAAATTTTGCAACCGGTACAGGAAAATTTTTGCCAGGTATTTGAAATAAGAGTATCTATACAATGTACTCTACACTCTGTTTTTCATTTGGCAATATTTTGAGATAAATTAATGGCTGAACACCTTTTGTTTTTGATGAGAAGGTGTCATTACACTTTCAGCCTTTGGAGAAGTGATGGTGTGACAAGGAAACACACGAGTGACTTCTGCAGAGGACAGACTTACCATCACTGTCCTTTCTGAGTCCTTCCCATTTGCCCAGGGTGTGGTACACTGATTAATTTCCGATACCATCAGCAAAAAATGGAATATGCTGAACAAGCACTTATGAACTAATGGTGCTTTATAGAACAAAGTGATGGCCCTTCAGTAACAAAGAACAATTCAGAGGAAATGATTTAACAAATTGCCATTTGCCCACCAGACAGCTTAACAGAAGAATGATATATGCAAGTTGTGCTAAAAGTAATGTTTTCTTCCTTTTTTATTTTCTCTCCATCTCCCATCTCCTGATACTTTCTGGAGAGGCAGTAAGGTGAGAGGGACAGACTGCTGAATTTTTTCTCATTTGTTGAGCTTAAATAAGTGAATTTAGAGTTGAATCTTCAAAATTATCGTTTTTTTCAAGTGTTCACTTATAATCTGGATATTATAGCAATGATATTAAAGCAATGATATAATAGCTTTACAGAAGGCACCATAAAAGAACTTTTGTATAATGGCTGGGAAGATTAATCCGTATGTTGCATTAAAAATATTAAAAACAAGTAATCATGTATTTTCTGATGTTTCAACAGCAATTTAAACAAACAAATGAGATAGTTCAAAATCTGCATTCAGAAAGCAAGTTTGAAGCCGGGCGTGGTGGCGCACGCTTGTAATCCCAGCATTCGGGAGGCTGAGATCGGAGGATCCGGTTTCGAGGCCAGCCTCAGCTACCTAGTGAGGCACTCCACAACTTAGTGAGACCCGGTTTCAAAATAAAAGAATAAAAAAAATAGGGCTGGGGGTATAGCTCGGCAGTAGAATGCCCCTGAGTTCAATCCCTAGTACCACAAAATAAATAAATAAATAAAAAAGAAAGAAAGTTTTCTGGGGGTGTTGGTGTAATCCCAATATTTGGGAGGCTGAGACAGGAGGATTGCAGATTTGAGGCCAGACTCAGCAACTTAGCAAGATCTCTAGAAACTTTGAAAGACCCTATTTTAAAAAATTAAAATAAAAAGGGCTGGGAAAATAGCTCAGAGGTATGAGGCCCCTGCATTTAATCCCCAGTACCAAAAAAAAAAAAGTTCTAATTTCTTTCCCCAAGACTCAGACCAATTTAAGATTTGAAAAAAAATGTCTAAGTAATACCTGAATTTCTGTACAATAAGTCATATTATTTTTACTTAATTTTGCCACCATTGTCATAAAACTAGGGGGACACATTTAAGCATTTCTGGATTGGAAGATATCACTAAAATATAGTGTTCTTCAAGTCATAGCACAAACAAGCTCATATTTATTACTTATAGGCAGATTTTATTGTTCCTAGTGCATTTAGTCCCCCCACTCTCATTCATCTGCTGATGGCCAATAAAAGCTATACAAAGTCTCATCAATGAAATTAGTAATCTACGGGGACAGAGATGCATTTACTGCTGACATTCTAGATTTGTAGTCACTGGGATGTGCTTTTTATGGCCATTAGAAATATTGGTTTGACATAATAAAATGTAGGGTTTTACTGTTAGATATATTTATCAAATTCTGAACACCAAAATGTCCTTTGGTAATTGTTTGAATTAAAATATATATTTAATAACTAACTTTTATGAATATCAATCAGGATATTATGTGACTATATATTTTAATGAACTTCTGCTACATTTGACAAAAACTGCTAAAATTACAAAATTTGTCCTTAGAGATGTGCAAAAGTAGAAATTTGTGGATATTGGGTAATTTCTCACATTCAGAGAGGATCTCCTCTTTATTGCTGTCCTAATAAGAACTACTTACTAATTTGTGAATTAGAATCAGGATGCTTGAAATTAAGACTCATCTCAGATCTTGCTTAAATATGAAATTGTGAGCTTAGCTCAAACCGTCAGCATCATTGATATGAGTCTAATCTTCTCCTTAGAATAATAGAACCTCACAGTTGAAAGAAATTTTGAACTACTTCAAATCCAAGGCTATCCCTCCCACCCCCATTGCAATGAGTCACTTTGAAGAGCATTTCCTATAGTCCACCTGTCTAGGCTTTCTTTAGTTACAAGGAAATGCCCAACCTATGAAACCTTACTCATTTTATCTTTGATTAACTTCACAAAATTTTTCACATATTCACCTGAAAATTGATGTTCCTAGAGCTTCAATGAATTGGGCCCAATGTTGACCTCTTCAAGAGATAAATATTCTGTAAGTTTGACTTTGATACAGGGGGAAAACAATACTATTTCCCCAGCTTCATCTTTACTAGTTTTATCTCTCTTTTTCATATGGTAAAATTGAAGTTGCTCAAGCAGATCTCTGCCCTGTAAACCACTCCATTTTGCCAGTGTTCTTTTCTGTTTGAAGACTATTTCCTGTAGTGGCTGAGTCATTGGCACACATGGTGTCCAAATAAAATAGGGATGTTCATCTTCTTCCCTCTTTCCCACAGCACCTTTGAGTTAGCACTAATTATCTGGTGCTTGGGCTGAGGGTATAGCAGTTATTTTGCAAATTCAGCTGAATTGGGGCTCCATATGCTTTCACTTCTATGTTGTAGAAAATCTTTCCATTGACAGTCTTATTACTTGTAGGTTATTACTACATTTGGACCTGAAACTTGGGACCCTCAAAGGGCAATAGTGTGTGTGTTGGGGGGGGGGTGTAGGTTTTGTTAGATTGAGGTAAAGTTTAATTTGAAAAGTTCCTCTTCCCCATTCAATTCAATCACAACAGAAATGGAGTGGAAATCCCTGGGGTACACCAATAATGCAATAGTGTATTTCTAATCTCTCTGCCAATTTGATAAAGCCAGTTTCAGGGCTGAATGAAAAACTATAGCCTCATGATTTGTTTTTATAACTCTCTGTGTGTGCATGTGTGTGTATGGACAGAACTGAAGGGCAGCATCTAGGATTTTCCTTTAAGGAGCTATGGTTTGTCAGGCAGATTGTTTTATAAAGTGCTGGAATAGAAGGAGCCAGAAGACTGGGGAAAATTATAAAAAAACAGAGTGTGATCCAAGCTGGGAATGTCAAGTCTGTTATTAAAGATAAGAATTTTAAATCCTATACTATAAATTAGAGGAAAAAGAATGAAAAAATGGGATTTTTCAAATACACCTTTATAGGTACAATTTAATTGTACATCATAATGAGGTTCAGTGTGATGCAAACATACAGGCACACAACACTTGATGGGATTCCCTCTGGATCCCACCCCTTTCCCCCACCTCCGCACACACATTGGTGAGATTGGTAGTGATTCCAGTTGGTATATGGACATAGAATTATTTGAACTATTTCCTTCCTCAAGCCTTTTTTCCCCCCTCTCCACCTTCTTCCCTCAAATTCCTTCCACTCTTCTGCTGGCCTCTTTCTTCATTTTTTTATTTTATCTGAAATACTGTGACATGTATCAGAGCAAATAAAATGAAATAGTTTTCACATAGTACTTGGAAAGGCTTCTATGTGTATGATAAATAGCTTTTTAAAAGTTAATCTTGAAAGCTAAGGACTTTTAAAAATGTTTGTATATATATATCATTTTCAAGGTTGTGGAATTATAAAAGTATATTTATTTTAAGGAAGATTTGACCAATATTTTCACATAGGAAAACATTGCTAGCCTCATGCCAAACATAGGAGATACTCAAAAAGAATTATTTTATAAAATCCTTTTTAAGGGTCCCTGAGACCTGGAAATCATAAGGAAGAAATGGTAGTTTTCTTTCAGTTTGAGATTTTCTCAAATAATATTTCATCATATATCAGTTTCACTGGTATACTTTGATCCAGTTGGTCATTAAAACTTATAGTCAAAATAAATCCTGTAAAGCAGGATTTCAGCAGAAAGAAGGCTTCACAAATCAATCTATTTCTTTGTAGATAAATGCTATTTAATTATCAGAGTTAATATAGTTTTAATTATTTAGAAAGTTTACAAAATCTTATTATCATGAAACTATTTTTATTCATTTTATTCCAGTAGTAATATTAGAATATTCTGAAAAAGGAAAAATTAATCCACACAGAGAGAAAATACTTCTTAGACAAAAATGTATTTGCACATGAACACAGTACTCATTGATCATTTCATACTTCTATTCAGATATAATAAGTCAGAACCACTTATCAGGTGCAACAGACTTGCCATTCCGTGTCTGTACAATAAATGTTTATACTGTGTTCATACTGGTTAGGCATAGCAACAAAATGTTACCCATAAACAGTGTTAATAAAGTGCTGTGGTGAGAAAAATTGTACAGACTTAAAAGCTAGATTCCAATTCAAACCTTTTGTCATACTCAAGTACAGGACAAACAAAAGTTACTATAGCAAAATGCGTCCTCAAAATTGCCTTCGAAGCAATTGAGAAGGAAAAATTAGAATGTTTCAACCAAATTTAATATGAAATAAATTGTTAGCTTGAGCTAGTCAATTAAGAATAGTTATGTTTCATGATCAAAAAACATTTAAAGTTCTATGAATGTGTTTCTGTATCAAAAAGATTTGCTGTATGTTTTAAGCCATATTTTCTACAAACAAACACATAGGTAAAACTACATCTAGTTCGTATTTGTATTTTAGTAGGGTTTTTAAGAAAGAATATTACTTTTGTTAAAATATGTTGTTGTAGCTTCCTTTCAGAAGCTGCTATATTAAATAATGCTAGCCCAGCTTAAAAATAAGAACATTTAAGACCGGTAAGCATTTTTCTTCTTCCAGAAAAAGAGAGAAAGCTGGAAAGTCTCTTCCACCCTTTCCCTGCCCTGCCAACCCTGCCCCAGCTTCTTATTATAGTTATAAAATATTTGTTTTATAGTCTGTCTACATTTATATAAAATATTCTTTCATTATCATAGTTAATCTATAAAACCTAGTGACATTAGTTGTAATAAAAACCTAAAGTGTTAAATCTCCCTTCTTATGCTTCACTTAATTCAAAGGGGACTCCTAGTTAAGCTTTCATTTCCTAATTTATATTATTTTGTCATAATGGACAATAATGTTGGTGATGATCTTAAGTGGTTTTTGCATCTGTTTATAAGATAGTTAAGAGATCATTGAGAGAAGCTCCCAAAACAAAGCAAATAAAAATAATAAATAGAAGGAAATAGCTTTTTCTCTTATCACTAATAGATTCCTGTCACTTAGTATTCTGAATTACAGAAAAACTCCAAGATCTTAGAGTTAGACCTCACATGAAGAATTCTTAATTTGAAGTGCATGGAATAACTCTCAAGTGGCTTCAGAAAGAGAGGCCCATGAAACCCCAATATTATACTAGTACTTTTTTTGTACAGTAAACAAAAATCCATAGCTTCCCCCAGGTTCTGAAAACAGGAAGGACCACCATTGAAAATATGCCACTACCTGAGTAGTGCCTTGTGTGAGCCAGAGTGTTGTCATCAGAGAGGAGTTTGTATTTTTACTCTGCTGCTTTCCATCTGTAGGACTTTGGCAAACTCCTTAATCTCTCTGACATGTTGTTTACTTTCTGATAAGTGGGAGAAATAATACAGAATTTGAGGGTACCGAGAGACCTCCATGAGATAGTGTGTGTTTGTTCCCTGGTACATTGAAGTCACACAGTAATTGTTATTTCCCTTCCCTCAGTAGCAAGCTTAGAGATGACAGATGGCCAGCTAATGCATCTGAGCATTGTGATGAAGTTTCCTTCTCTGTTGCTTGCAGTGTCGCATGCATGCATCTAGTATTGACTGCACAGTGGAGCAGCTCTCACTTTTCGGGTTTTTATAATGGAAAGCAACTACATTAATCTCAGTATGGCCCAGGGTGATCCTTGACATTTACATGTATTTTTTAAGTAATTTAAGTGATTGTTTTTTCTTTTTATTATAGAAGAAAACATAAGAATGTTGACTATTCACCAAGCTGAAGCTTCTCTTTTTTCTGCCTTCAAAGCAGAAAAAAAAAGACATTAAACACTCTTCCTAATTACTTTTTATTGATTTCTTGACATTTCTGCCCAACATTGACTGCTTATTTTTAGGAAACAAAGGATGCTGAGCTAAAAATGTTAATGGTGCATATTTGAAAGTACAAATATTTTAGTCATGTCTCTTGCATGCACTTATAGCATAAGATTATATATATGTGTGTGTATATGTATATGTACATATATATATATCACATTTGCTATGTGCCTCAGTTGTCTTATGTCACTATAGGAATAAATATAAAATTCTGCGATGCTCAGGTTTCTTTTCTCGATTCAGCTTACCTGGAACAAACCTTTGATTTACCCTGCAGAATTTCAAACTTTAAGTAAAGATAAGATTTGGAACATACAGTTGAATAAAATATTAGTAAAAATCTACTGAATGGAAAATAGACTGAGAAAAATTAAGCATTTTAACTCTTTATTATATATTTTTATTTTTATTTTGTAGCCACTTGCCATTAATGAACATTTTATGTTTGCCACTCTGATTTAGAGTATTATTTTGTTAGGAATAAATTTGTAAAGTCATCTGATTAGATGACTCTTACGTATCACCTAACCAAAATAAAGACATTTTAGCTGTTTAGAATAGCCCATTTTAGTAAGAGTTGCTAATTTAAATGACTTGGCAGTCATAATTTAACTTTTAAACAAGGAATCCTAACATAGAATCCATTTAAAAAAAACTTCTTGATTCATATGTTATATAAAAATGAGGTTAAATAATATTACTAGTCACCAAAAGAAGCCTAAGATCAAATGTCACTAGATATGATTCTTCATTTTATACAATTTATCTGAATCTCTTTTTTCTTTTCCCCTCTTTGTTCCATACAGTCAGCTTTTAAAGGATCTAGTGGTATTAATTTTGCATTGAGGTCAATCAGAGATCTTATGCAAATATTAAATATTGCACAGACATCATAACTAAATTTAGCATTTCATTTGGAATCATTCCTGCTGCCCTAAATCCTCAAAGATGCTTATAAATCAGCATATTTATATTTATACATGCATTTATATGTACATGCATTTTTTTTTACTTTGGTTTCATAAAGAAATAAAAGAGGTCTTTTTTTCTAACTTCAAAATCATTACTAACTGAAAATTAAATTTTTTTCCTGAGAATATTTTTTAAAAGATGAGAATAATTTGGAGTTTAAATAGAATTCATTATGACATTCCAATACTAAGTTATTACACCATTGAATTTGTGATGGCTTTCCTAAATTAGACTAAACTATTCAGGATTGGTTTAGGAAAGCTTAACAGAGAAGAAAAACGTTTTTTTCTGCAACCGACAATAGAATACTACATAATGTAGACTGAGCATTTTCCCTGATTTACAATAGCATGATTTGACGAACATTAGCTTTCCACCTGCTTCTAAGAGTATGTAACCTAAAAGTAATCATTTAATGCCCTTTCCCTGGCAATAAAGTTTGCAGACATAAGGAAGGATTCAGTAAGTTATACTTGCTGGAAGTTTCAAAGAATAGGATATAATTTTTCATCTGAAATGAAAGAGTCACAGGACAGAATATTTTAGTAGATATAATATGGGCCTTGCAATTAACCTGCCTTGGAATGCCTCTTTATCATACTGGGAACACGGGCATGTCATTAACCTCTGTTAGCCTCAGTTTCTTCATCTGTGAAAAACAAAGTCTTAACTGTTTCAAAGGACTATTTAAGAGCTGAAATTATTCCAAATGCTAGAATGTACCTGTACCTGTTTATTTGGTCTTAACTAAGATTTTTCATGGTATTAACATACAGATAACTTTTGAATCTCCTCTGTATTATTTCTCCTCCAAGAAAAAAAGTGGAGATGGGGAAATATCAGAAAGAATAGAATTATGAAATATATCTTTGCAATTTACAGCTGATATTATTAATTGACCTAAGTGAATATGGTTTCCACATCAAAATGTAAGATTGCTATAGAAAATGAGTGTTGTTTATAATACTATACTATAAAGAGGAAAGAACAAAATAGGATGTCCAGAGAATATCTTCATTTTTGCAATCATGTTGCTTCTCATTTCTTCTGTGGCTTCCCCTTCTCTTCCCTTCTTTCCTCTCCTTCCTTCCTTCCACTTTTTTCTTTTGAGCTACATCTCTAGTCCTTTAATTCTTTATTTTAAGCCATGGTCTCCATAAGTTGCTGAGGCAGGCCTTGAACTCTGATCCTCCTGCCTCAGCCTCCTAAGTAGCTGGAATTATAGGCATTAGCCACTGCATCCAGCTATACTTTCCTTCTGACTTAACTTTAAGATTACCTTAGAGCATGGCAAATAGCATGGCCAGTAAACACGGGAACTGGGAGCATGTTTAAAGTGCTATTTGATGATTTACTCAGTTTCAGTAGAATATAGCTTGTGATGTCTCAAATCCTAGAAACATGACTATTAAGAATGAGTACACATATTTGTTCTATAATAAGAAAAGGCAGCAGAGGAGTTACTGTACTCCCAGGATGATGGTACTACTTCTAAGACTCGCACTAATTACCAAACTGGGCAATAATGCCCAGAAGTAATAAGCCTGACAGCTCTTTCACTTGGATTATTTTCTTTGATCCAGTAAAATCTCTGAAGGTTCCGAGTCTCTTCACTTTGTACAAACAGTATCCCAAAGGAGTATTTTCTACACATCAATTCTAGCATGGGAAAAATTCAAAATTTCTGGCATTTGTGTTCCTGGGTCAGAATCACAGGTACTGATGATAATCCAATTCAATTCAGGATGACCTTTCCTTATTTTTAAAAATTAATTTCATTGTGGATGATATTTATAGTGAAAATAATAAAGAGTCTAGAAGCCTTATGCACAACAATAAACAGGGTTATTTGTTGTTGTTACTATTTTTTAACAAAATGAGTTGGAAATAAGGAGTGAGAGAAGGATGAAAGGGAATTTAGCACAGCTCTTCCTGTTTGGCAGCCAATGTGCCTGTCACTGAAACTTTTGAGTCACACACATTGAATATTGAACCCAGGGGTTTCCTACCTCCAAGCCACACCCCCCAGCCCTATTTTACTTTTTATTTGGAAAAGGGGTCTTGCTAAGTCACTAAGGGTCTTGCTAAATTGCTGTGGCTGGCCTCAAATCTGTAATCCTCCTCTCTCAGCCTCTCAAGTACTGGGGTTAGAGGTATGTGCCACCAAAACCAGCTTGAGTGATTTTTTTTTCTGTACCAGGGATGGAACTCAGGGGCATTCTACCTCTGAGCTACACCCTCAGCCCTATTTTTCATTCTTTATTTTGAAACAGGGTCTCACTATGTTGTAGAGGGCCTCACTAAGTTGCTGAGGCTGGCTGTGAACCTGCTGTCCTCCTGTCTCTGCTTCCCAAGTACTGGGATTACAAGTGTGAGTCACTATGCCCAACTAGCTTGAGTGATTTTTAAGTAACTTGTTTCATCATAAATTATGCCTGGAGAATCAGAAACATTACCTATAAATTATATCTTGGAAGTCAGTAAATATCTGTGCCAATCTCATTAAAATGATTACCTCCCATCTGAATTCAAACATACTATTTATCCCTTTTGAAGTCATCAAGTTGAACTGAACATTGAGGGTATGTTCTTTTCATTTGGATTATAAAATGTTCCTGATCACTTTTGGGGTAGTTATGGCTGAGCCTTCAGAGCCACCTCTGATGTTTCCTGTTGTTACTTGTAATAGTGATGGATTCCTTCTGTTTAGACCTCTGCTCCTGTGGTCTCTGATCGAAGAACAGTTGGAACTTTGTTCTGACTTCATGCTATGCCTAGTCCCAGAGTCTCTTGTTAAATGTAGAAAAAATTTAATTAACTCAGACATATCTCTTATCTCTAGAATTAGATCATTCATGACTTTTTTCTCTGGGTTGCTAAAATGGTTACCATTGTTGTCTAGAGCCTGGAGCACTGGTGCCATGGGTTAGAATACCACAAGACTCAATTCCTAGCCCTGCTACCTCTTCTGACCTCTTTCAACCTTTTCATAGTGCTATGACTCAGCAACATGGATCACCTTGTCCATTCAACAAATTACATTTCATTAGGCTTTTCAACTAAATTGTTCTCTTGCTATGTTGCTGTTCTTAAAATTCTATATGGGAAACTCCAACTACACATGGAGGAATCAAGCTAGACTTTACCATAAATCACAGGATATTCCAACTTGTCAGTCCAGGAAATATTGTGCATTCAACAAGAAGAAACAAACTGAAGAGAGTAACCATCTCTGGGCATCAAAAACTCAGCCAGTATGTGAGAAGCTGAGAAAGGAGGATTGCCTGGTTCAAAAACAGCCTTAGCAACTTAAGGAGGACCTCAGTAACTTAGCAAGACCCTGATTCCAAAAAAAAAAAAAAAAAAACCCTTCTAGTTATACTCAATCCTCCTGCTGTGTCTACTTAACTTTAGTCTCTGAGGGATCTTATAGTAATTCCTATTTTCTTTCTCTCTGATAATCATGAGTAAGGTGGGTTTTTTTTTTTCTTTTTCTAACAGATGTAGTGAGCACTTTCTCTGACTATTACTACGGGTTTGCCTATCCCTTGTTCTGGCCTTAGAAGAAACATTTTTTTTTTTTTTTTTTTGCGGTATTGGGGATTGAACTCAGGGGCATTCTACCTCCGAGCTATAACCCCAGCCCTATTTTTTATTCTTTATTTTGAAACTGAGTCTCACTAAGTTGCGGAGTGCCTCACTAGGTAGCTGAGGCTGGCGGCGAACTCAGATCCTCCGGTCTCAGCCTCCCGAATGCTGGGATTACAAGCGTGCGCCACCACGCCCGGCTAGAAGAAACATTTTGACCCTATGCATTCATTTATCATTCCCATTCTGTTTTATCCTGGTGTTCTGCTTGTTCACCTTTGAATTATTCATTTGCAATGATTCACTAGTTCAGATGCAATGATCTTTTGAGCCTAAAAGCAGACAAACATACAAGCCAAAAATAAAAACAAACAAATGAACAAAACAACTAACACAAGCACTTGAAGGCTTGAGTTTGGCAAAGGAGAAAACTGTGTTTCATAAAAAGAACTGGGTGTGGTGGCACATACTTGTAATCCCATCTACTTGGGAGACTGAGGGAGGAGGATCACAAGTTTAAGACTAGTTTGGGCAACTTATCAAGATACTGTCTTTAGAAATAAAAAGGGCTGGGGATGTAACTCAGTGGTAGAGTATCCCTGGGATCAGTCCCTTGTACCACAATAAGTAAGTAAATAAATTTAAAAGAATAAAATGAAATGTTAAAAATAATCATATATTTCAGTAATGTAGTTAATGAATCAATTTATATTCAGTATACTTAAAATTATATTTGTCTTTGTGACAAATTAATGCCAAATTGCTTAGAGAAAATTAAGCACAAAGTCTAGAAATAAAAAATGAATGGTGATATAAATAATGGGATATCTTGTGCACAGTTTTTTGTCTTAGACCTTTGATAAAGGAGTGATGAGATACAGTTAGGGACATAGTAGCCTATACCATTATTGACCAATTAATTCTTTAGTTCCTGTCATTTCTTCTAGAAAACACTCAAGAACAAAATTCAGCCTTTCAGAGAGTAGGTGACAGACTACAGTTGGTTTTTCCAGGAAGGGAAAGCCACATCCGTAGGCATACAAGTATGTGTGCACACACATATACACACAGGTGCATCCTGTCTCTCTCTCTCTCTCTCTCTCTCTCTCTCTCTCTCTCTCTCTCTCTCTCTCCCAGAGCGTGTAGAGCTAGCTCCCCAAGCATAAGCTTTGGTCCATGATAAATAAATTTATTTATTCATTTGACAGAGTCTGATGACCTTTTTATGGTCATCAGTTATGAAGGACAAAGAAAGACTGCTGAATTTTTATGACATCCTTCTGGTAAATGAGGGCCTTTTTGCAATCACCATTTAATTCCTGAGATTTGTGTGACTTATATAGAATAATGACTCACTTCCCTGAGTCCTGCAAACTTTGAGAAAAAAATCAAGCATTAGAATGTTTGGTATGTAACATCAGGCCTTAAGGTGTAAGAGATTAGGGATCTCCTGGACAGCAAAGGTCTTCCACCTGTGCTGGTGTCTGTTCATAGGCAATTGCTTTCCTGTGATTGAATCCACATATCAGAAAGATGTTAAATAAAGAAAACTCTCTCACTCTTCCAACAAAAAATTTGCTGTATTTCAAAATTCTTCCTAAGCAAGGATTTCTTAAGGGAAAGTCATGATCAAACCAGAATAGGGTCAGAGGTCAGGCTCCTTCTTATTAGTAGGGTCTTGTTTTCCAGGTAAGGCCTTTTAACCCCTCTGCCTGCCATCTATCATCTTCCATCCAGGGGTTCAGAATGTTAACTTCTGCACATGTTATCTCATCATAGCAGCCCCTGCATCCTGGAGCTTGGGGATGGGTGTTGGCAGTGCCTATATGAGCCAAACTAGGAGTGCAGATTCCTACTAGATATGCATTTCGTATTATTGCCAAGCATTTTAAAATTCTTTAGAATAAATGGCAAATCTCAAGTGAAGACATTTGACTCTTCTCCTGAGACTATACAGGAATATAAGGAATGAACTGGAAAGATGGGTACAGTCTAGGATTTGGTTTTGAATGCTTTGAATATTAAGTGCTCAACAGCCACAGTCCCTGGCTGGACTCTCCTTTCCTGGTCAGAGTTATGATGTAAAGGCTGTTAGTAATGGAAGAAAAGAACAAAGACCTGAATTAAACACATCTACAGAAATGGTTTGTATTTTAAAAGAGGAGGAAGAACTCAACCCTTCTGAGATAATATAGTTCCACGAGATGAAAATATTTTGTTAGCCCATGTACATACACAGCACTACCTGGAAAAAAAAAAAAAAAAATCTTGCAGCTAAGGTCCTATGCATGGACCTTCATACTATTTCCTGTTTCTAAAGGTGCTTCCTCATGTCCTTTTTCAGTTTTACTATAACCAGGATGACTTCCATGAGGTTTTGCCAAGAACTAAATGAAAGAGACACACCCAAAAGGCCAGATGATGATAATGAGATGTAGAACAACACATGGCTCCAGTTTTTTTTTTAAATATTGTATAATTTGGTCAAGAAGCTCAATGTATATACCTGTTTGTTTCCTTTCCATTGAACAAAGTTTAGTGCCAGCAGTCAAAAAACTGGTGCCTCTTAGGTTTGAGTGTAGAGGCCCAGAATTTTTTTAAAGGAAGAGAAAAGACAAGATGAAAAGAGAAGAGAAATGGGAGGGAGAGAGGGAGGAAGGAGAGAGAGAGAGAGAAAGAAGAACCCACTCATGGTTTCAGAAAGGGCTTCTTTAGGCATGATGTAGTCAGAGCTAATTTATCATTTTGGCCTTGTTCCTGTAAAGGAACAGGATTTGTCTATAATGTTACTTCCCCATCGCAGACCTAAAATGTATATTCTCTTTAGAGAAACAAGACCTATTATAAATTTAATATTATGGGAACAGCTAGTCCTTCAAGGGACCAGGGCAAAAAGGAAATAGTGTCCTTGAGGTGAAGCATTTAAAAATTATGGTTTCTTGAAACACTTTTTATTCGTGTTCAGAGTGGTCACATGTGAAACATCATCACTTATTGAAAAAGGTTAGGTTTCCATGTCTTCTTTGGTTACATAGAATTTGTACTTGGAACCTGAAAATTGCAGATACACATTTAATAACGCATCATATTATGGGGAGGGGTGCTTTGCTGCTCTGATCGTGAACAAGGAACTCCTGGGAGTTGTGGGAAAATGTGTGGCCTGAAGTCAGTCAAGCGTTACAGAGCAAGATTCATATGCTATGGCACACTGTTAGCACTCCATTCCTGTATATGTAGCAACCTTCGGCTTCTGTGAGGAATATGTTGTGCTTGCAGAAATAGAAACTGGCTATTTATGTCCACAACCATCACAGAAACACTGAATTGTAGTAATTTACCTAAATGGTATGTAGTGGTTTGCAGTCTGAGGATTCAGAGAGGTGCATTTGGAGCTTCAAGGACAACATTCTAAGGAATATTACTCAAACTTCTTGCCACTGTTTAGAGCCAC
>PVLC010031673.1:0-18637 GCA_004027655.1 Graphiurus murinus
GTGTGTGTGTGTGTGTGTGTGTGTGTGTGTGTGTGTGTCTGTTATACTGGGATTGAACCCAGGAGTGTTCTACCTCTGAGCTGCACCCCCTGCCCTATTTATTTTTTGAAACAAGGTTTCACCAAGTTGCTGAGGCTGGCCTTGAACTTGTGATCCTATTTCAGCATCACAAGTACTGAGATTACAGGTGTGGGCTACCACACCTGGTTTTTCTAGGTTCTTAGGCTAAACACTTAGCTTATAAGTCTTCATCTTCTTCTTCCCTAACATAACCACTTAGGGTAACACTCTGACTTCTGGGGCTGAATTTCTGTTCTTCCACTTGCTAGCTTCTGTGACATTGGGCAAGTAAACTTCTCTGTTTTAACTCCTATATAAAGTGGGAATGTCAGCCAGGCGTGGTGGCGCATGCTTGTAATCCCAGCATTCGGGAGGCTGAGACCAGAGGATCCAGGTTCGCGGCCAGCCTCAGCTACCTAGTGAGGTACTCTGCAACTTAGTGAGACTCGGTTTCAAAATAAAGAATAAAAAATAGGGCTGGGGGTATAGCTCGGAGGTAGAATGCCCCTGAGTTCAATTCCCAGTACCGCAATAAATAAATAAATAAATAAATAAATAAATAAATAAATAAGTCACAGTTAATGTAAGGATTAAATAAGTTAATGTTAGAACAGTGCCACCATGAGAAGTTCCTCACTATTCTATCTCTGACATTCACACAGATGACTCAATCAAAACCTCAACTCTCAGGCTGGGGATGTAGTTCAGTGATAGAGAACTTGCCTAGCATGCATGAGACCCTGGGTTTGAGCCCCACACCACTAAAACTAAACAAATAAAAAACCTCAACTCTCAGGTTATCTCCTCACTAGCAACCTTTTTACTTCACTTAATTTATCATTTTCATTTGTACACTCTAAGTTTTGTCATCATCAGAAACAGAAGTACCACTGATCAAATATATCTTCCTTTTTTTTTTTTTTTTAATACTGGAGATTGAATCCCAGGGCATTGTACCTCTAAGCTACACTCCTGGTACTTTTAATTTTTTTTTTTTGAAATAGGGTCTCACTGAGTTGCTGAGGCTGGCCTTAAACCTGTGATCCTCCTGTCTCAGTCTCCCATGTACTGGGATTATAGATGTGTACCACCATGTCCAGCTCATATTTCAAAGTTTATCAAAATTCTTGTGCTAAGATCTGTAACTCCCCTGTTCTTCTGTCTTGGCCCATTCCAGATCCGTATGAAACCATGAACCTGTTTCATCAGACTTCTTTTTGCTTACACCTAAGCAGCTGAACATCCATGGAGAAAAATCATATAATTAGGCATGTTGTTTTCAATTTAAATTCATGACCTCCAACTTCAAACAGGCATTTAACATTGCTCAACACACTTCTGCTTCCCTCTACTAAGTTTGCAACCCTACTTACTCCAAGATGTCTATTTTATGCCTACTTCTTTTTCCCGAAACCTCCTAAATCTTCCATCCATTTTCATTTCTAGCTAAAAACCTTGCTTCATTAAGCCACTGAACCAGAACTCCCTCATCTTTCCATCTCAACATCAGTAAAACTTCCTGCATCTGCACCCCTCTTCTTCTGCCTCAGTGACTTAATTCTATGTCCTCACCTACCCAGAAAGACTCTTTGTGATGGTCTCATTTACTTCTAATTTTAAGTCTTGAAGCTGCCGATTTCCTACTTCCCACTAACAAACTTAACTGTATTCACATCTATCTTTTCCCCACATGTTTCACTGAAAGTACTTTTTTATATATTCCTTTAATCTATGCTCTGGATTTCATCTTAATCTACTTTGTGGGGACCGTGCTCTATCAATCACCACCACTTCTTATATTCAATCTCAATTTTTCTCTTTCCCACTACCTCCTTTTCTCTTTCTTTATAGTCTTTTTCGGGTTTCTCCTTAAAGCCCCTGATTATTTCCTTCAATACCCAGTTTTTCCTTCTTGCTCTCCTCAGAATTGTTCTTTCTCAACTCTTTCTTTACTCCCATTCATTCTTGATTCACCGCACTCCAACTTTTGCTTTTCACTCAACTGAAATGGCACTTTCAGCAAGGTCTTTGAAGGCCTCTTTGTTGACAAAAATCAATGTATATTTTTCAGTATTACATTTATTTATCGCTACAGAAGGTCTCTTTTCTTGCTTTTTGTGACAATACAGTCCAGTCTCCTGACCACTCTGACAGTATAGGTTTCACACTCCCATAGCTTACTAAATTTAAATTGCCTCTGGTGAAAGTATCAATAAGCAGTGAAAGACTAGAAGGCAGGAAGCAAAAAGAAGAAAGTAAAACGAGAGACAAGAATAATCTGCTGGCCTGTGGAGAATCAAATGCTAAATAATTAGACTACTTGAGTACAGTCCACAAATCATCCCCGAACCTCAATTTCAGATGAAGAAACTTGGGTTTAAGTTCCTGTGCAATCTGTAGCAAAAGTTCTGAGACCAGATAATCTGGCCAGTCATGCTACAAACTATAAAGGCTAATACGTGGGACCCACAATACTATCATCTTTTCAATCTGTCCAACCTTTGTTTAGGTAACAGATGAGCTGTATTTACAATGTTTCTGTCTTTACTGTGGAATATATATATGAAACTGTCTATGGCCATCCATTTTAGTACCGAGTAGAATTTGTAGTCGAAATCTACTAGGATAAGCAAGTGGTATAAAGCACCTTTCTTTAAACTACATTAGAGTAGGAATTTATTGAGTATTTTAAATACTCAGTGTAATATGTGGCAAAATGAATGATTTATACATATAGTTGTGTATTTTTATCTGAAGTTCAAGCATGTCTAAATATGAAGACTGGTAACTAGCCCTAAGTAAAGCTGCCCTGTATTACTGGGTCTTTACATTTTTTCCTTATAGTAGAATTAGGATGCAGCCTGGTGTATACATGACATAACCTTGCACCTTAGATTTCAGAAAGTATAAGTTTAAACAATGGTTCTCAGTAATATGGGTAATTTAATCTTATATTCCCCTTGAATTTAATTACCAATCATCCCACTAGTTAACCAAACTCACAAGGATGATGTAAGGGAACCAGTTGGCTTCTCATAAGAAAGGTTACTGTGGGCAACTGTCCTGATTTCTGGCATTAGACTCAAACAGGCAGTTAGACAGCAGAAGGATATTCTAGCAAGCAGAAAGAAAAAGTCTTTATTGTATGTTATTTCAAACAAAGATACTTAGATAAGAGCAAAGAATAGTCTAGTTAAAAAAGAAAACAGAAAACAGTAAAGTAACTCAAAAAAAGGAGAAAGATATTAGAAAATAACCTTAAGTAAGAGGAAGAGGTTGTTGAGACAGCTTAGCAGAGACAAAAGGCACTGAAGAAGAGAGTCATCCATATCCCCACACTGTAAGATAAGGCAGATAAAAAGCCAATTAAACTATGTACAGATTGTTTTTTAAATGTAGGAAAGGTAACGGCTGACTTGTTTGACCATCGATGACAAATTATTTTGTTTTCTTTACATTTTTTTGCGCAGGAAATATGCTTGTAAAGTGTATAATTAACATTATACACCTCAATTTTCTCCTACTTAACTGAAGCCACCATGGAATCTTTCATCATGCTGCTTACTTGGTGTTAACATTATCCTAAATAAGTCAGTAAGATAAAAAACACAAATAGATTTTTTTAAAGAAATGCTATGTAATACCTTATGCTGTGAAAACTTCATGCCCAGTTAGCAAGGTAATTACTGAGTCTATTCCCTAACTTGTTTTATGTGCCATGAGCCTAGTTTTCAGCTGCTATTATCTCCTTTTATAGACATGGCTTCAGTAAACAACTTACACTGCACAGAAAGGTAAGCACAGCACACAGTATGCTTCAGACATCTGCTCTGCCACTGCAGCAAACAACGAATCATGAACTTTTTTTTTTTCTTTTTTCCTGGTACTGGGGATTGAACTCAGGGGCATTCTACCTCCGAGCTACACCCCCAGCCCTGTTTTGTATTCTTTAGTTTGAAACAGGGTCTCACTAACTTGTGGAGTGCCTCACTAGGTAGCTGAGGCTGGCTGCGAACCCGGACCCTCTGGTCTCAGCCTCCCAAATGCTGGGATTACAAGCATGCGCCACCACGCCCGGCTGAACTTAACTTTTTATGCAAAGTTTATGGTGCCAGATTCTGCTTTGGAAGTCACTGATTATTATGTTACTTCATAAAGGTTAATTAAATTACACTGTAACAAAGAAATAAAAAATAATTTAGTGTGTTAAAGCAGCCTCTATTAACAAAACTATTTTTAAATTTCCCATTTTAAAATAGTGCCTGAGATCATGTTGGCTGACATCAGTTTTGTAATACTGACAAAGGCAATTGTTCTTGAAATGTATTGATGCTAATAAACAGCACATAGTCATCAAAAATTGTAACTATGGTAAATGATATGTTAGCTATAATATTTTTATAATATAATATTTTAGAGAACATTAAAAACAATCTTGCAATTCTGATATAGTTGGAAATTATAAATTATGAAAGTATAATATATGTATAGCAATAATAGCTTCAGTTATTGATTCTATTCAATCAAAATAAGGGAGGTAAGAAGGCAGCTACCTAGAAACAAATATAAAACACGATATATACCTTCAATTGATTGTTAAATGAATCCATTTCTGACAGCTTAGATGCGGTTTCTTTTTCAAGAGCATCTAATTGTTCTTTAAGTCTTTGGCATAATTCTTCCTTTTCTAATGACTTTTTATGAAGAAAACTGATCCCTGAATCTGAAATACAAACATCAGACAATTTACATTTGGTAGAAGTTCCTATGTCATTACCAGTATGCTCTCTTACTGCCTGGCTGAATGGCATAACTAGGGAAATACAAAGGATGTACACACATTATATGAACCAGTAGAAGAAAAAAACCTCACTGGTCATTTCTGTTTCCCAGATCGTATCCTGGAAACATCCTCAAAGGGAATGGGTAGAAGCACTGGTTCTGTACTCGAAGGGTTACTCCACGAGAAGTAAACTCCTTTTGGGTAAGGGGTTCACTAATCTAGCTCTTAGGCTTTTCCTCTACACAGTGGGCATTGTAATACCTACCTCATTAAATAAGGAAATGGATATAAAGCTGTAGTAGAGAATCTGGCTCAGAGTAATTACTCAACTAATAATGAGTTGTTAAAACAGCTTTCTATTTACTCATCATGCCTCCAAGAATAGGGGAATCTTCACAGCAAACACTCAATAATTACTATCAACTAGATTAGTTACATTATTTTAGGAGGTAAAAACAGAGGGCTTCATTTTATATGACCTTTCCAAAAATATTCATGAAGGGATGAAAAAAACCAATGTAAATATATAATGTAGAATACATCAAAATAAATGAATATAGCAATGTTACTATCAAAATGCATATTTTTAAACTATTATATTTTCAAGGTATAGAAATCAAGTATAAAATTTAAATCGAACATAGAATGAAAAATTAAAAGTCCTTTTTCATCTTAAATCCTAGTTGATTCCCTTTTTAAGCATTTATACTTAGATATATATGTATATTCAATTTTTATTTCCATGTTTTTTCTGTGTGTGTGTGGTACTGGGGATTGAACCCAGAGGCATTCCACCTCCAAGCTACACCACCAGCCCTATTATTTATTCTTTTATTTTGAAACAGGGTCTAAGTTGTGGAAGGCCTCACTAGGTAAATGAGGCTGGCCGTGATTCTTCGATCCTCCTGTCTCAGCCTCCCAAGTACTGGGATTACAAGTGTGTGCCACCAACCACACCTGGCTTGGTTTTTTGTTTTTCTGATTTTCTTTTTCAGTACTAGAGATTCAGGGGTGCTTTACCACTGAGATAAATCCCCAGCTCTTTTTTTTTTTTTTTTGTACTGGGGATTGAACCCAGGGGCATTCTACCACCAAGCTATACCCCCAGTCCTATTTTTTATTCTTTATTTTGAAACAGGGTCTCACTAATTTTCGGAAGGCCTCACTAAGCAGCTGAGGCTGGCCACGAACACAGATCCTCCGGTCTCAGACTCCTAAGTACTGGGATTACAAGCATGTGCCACCATGCCCGCCTCCCCAGCTCTTTTTATTTTTTAGTTTGAGACACAGTTTTGCTATGTTGCCCAGGCTGGCCTTGAACTTGCAATTCTCCTGCCTCTGCTTCCCAAGTAGCTGGGACTATAGGCTTATGCCACCATGATCAGTTCCATGGGTTTTTAATAGGGACACATTTTTCACGAGCTGCTTTGCAACTTGTTTTAAATTTAACAACAGATCATCAATCAGGATGTACAGATCTAGTTAATTCTTTAAAATGCTTCATGGTACTCTACATTATGACTATTCATATTCTATCTAACCATTCTCTTTTTTGATTAACATTATGTTGTTTCTAATCATATATTCTAATTATGAGTAAGTAAATGAATTCAGAGACAGCTGATAGGATTGCTATATGGCATAGTATTCAGCCAGTTCACTCAGGAACATAAAATATTTCCAGTAAAAAATATTTCAGGTCTATCAGTAAAGTTTCATGGCTGTATATTTCTACTTTAATTAATAATAATGAGCATCATTAATAATGCATGTTTTAATATCAAATTTAATTATATCAAGCACCGTTAGCTAAGTGGGAGGCAAAGAAACAATGTGATAGTACAATGGCTTTAGAGTCAGAGAGACATGAATTTGAATACTGCCATTATAACATCCCGGCTAACTACTTAATCTGAATCTGTTTCCCTGAGTTAGTTGCACAATGGGAATAACTATAGTACAGAGTTGTACACATTAATGAAAACTCCCTAGCACAGTGCTTAGGCACAAGATTGCTAATCTTAACTGGTAATCATTATAGAAGAATCTAAGGGACACAAGGTACTACTCAAATCCCAAACAAATGCTTCCTGTTTTGAAATGAAATACTGCTAAATAAATAAATAACAGATAAATGGATAAAAAATATGGTATACACACAAAATGGAATTTTACTCAGGCATAAAAAAATCATGTGAAAATGGATGGAACTAGAGAATATTATGCTAAGTGAGCTCAACTAGTCTCGAAAGTCAAGGGTCATATGTTTTCTCTCATATGTGGAAGCTAGAACAAAAGCAGGAATCAAAGGGGACTTTCGTCAAATGAGAAGAGAAACCAGAAGAATAGGAGGAGGGAAGTGGGGAGGGGAAAAATGAGGCTTGAGGAAGGGAACGGTTTAAATAACGTTATGTCCATAGATGAAGAGTCGCTACCAGTCTCACCGATATATGTGGGAAGGGAGGAGGGGCGTGCAGTGGGAGGTGAAGGGAAATACACAAGTGGTGTGTGTATGTGAGAATGTATCACTTTGAATCTAACTATGATATACAATTACAATGCATCCATAAAAGTATAAAAATAGCTGCATGAATCACATTCAACAGAGAGTAGTACTACTACAATGTTTCAAATAAGACATAATCAACATTCACAATACAAATGGTAACAAGACAATGAAGACCATACCAATGTATTTCCACCACTGCACAGATCAGGAAGGTTGACTCACCCTGCCTCTAGAATGCCTGTCGAGGGATGAAGTAGGGAGCTAATATAGATTGAACAGAAAAGAATCAGATGCAAGGAAGACTGAGAGGAGACACGGACAGACCCTATAGGTGGAAGGCAGCAAACATAAGACGAGTTCACAAGAGTGAGCTTCTTACTGGTGTTTCCTCATGTAAAGGGTTCTTCACTAGCACAATATTCCCAGCTTCTATCTTTTTGCAAACGGTGACCTGGGCACGTACAATCAATACTCTTCCTAGCACCTACTTTCTGGAAATGGACCTGCCCACAGGAAACCTGATTCCAGGATCTTATAGGTGCAGCTGTACCACTCACAGAGAAACCGTGCTGTCCAATACCAGCTTTATCAACAATGAAGTGGTATTTTGGTTTCTTATCTGCCTTGTTTCTTTCCTTTATTTTTCAGTTTGTAGAAAAGGGAAACTTTACTAAATCTTCTAAACAGCCAAAAACATATTTAAAAGGCTATGGAATGGAAAGACTGACAGGTGACATTTAGTATACTTTAATTAGCCAGTTCTAACACATTTGCAGATTTTTCTTTAAATAAAATTATTTTCTACTATATTGTTACTGGCATGCTATTCAATATGGAGGTTTTTTGTTTTTTTTTTTTTTAATTATCTGGTAGGGATCTAAGCCAGGATAAATGTTACATTCTCATAAATCATCTTGGAATATTTTGTTCCATCGATGTCAGAGGGCCAAGTTGATAAAATTCTAAGAATCAGAGTGAGATGATATGAAGAGTCGAGGAAGGACACACATTTGCTTGGGCCTACCACTGCTGTGTGCTATGAGCTTAGAATCCCAGGCTTGGCCTCAAACGGTTCTTCACAATAAGTGCAGGTTGACAAAATGCACATGTAGTCTTGTGTTAGAGCCAAATTTAGATCATGTTTAATCTTAGTCTAACTTTTTTTTTTTTTTTTTTTTTTGTGGTACTGGGGATTGAACTCAGGGGCATTCTACCTCCGAGCTACACCCCCAGCCCTATTTTTTATTCTTTATTTTGAAACAGGATCTAAGTTGCGAAATGCCTCACTAGGTAGCTGAGGCTGGCCGCGAACCCGGATCCTCCTGTCTCAGCCTCCCAAATGCTGGGATTACAAGCGTGTGCCACCACACCCAGCTCTTAATCTAACTTTTTATTTGATTGATATTTGAATTTTATAAATAAAAATATCATCAAGATAAGGCATACCATAACATCTATGATATTTTTCACATTATTTTGAAGTTTTTAACTTACAGGCAAAAAAATGTTATTTATAATAGAATAATGCTATTTTTAAAAATAACAGACTATGATACAGTCATTCAGGAAAAAATAAAAGAGACAAAGCACAACTTAAGAGACTTACCAGGTGTGTTATTGAGCTGCATGTTTTTAATTCTTTCATTCAACAATTGCTTCTCAGGTACCAGATAGATAAGCTTATTTTGATATTCCTATAAAAAGAAAAATACCTGATTAAGATTCTGAAATATCCTCAAATTTTTTTAAACTTAAAGATATGATTTAGCTGGATGTGGTAGCGCACACTTGTAATCCCAGTACTTGGGAGGCTGAGACAGGAAGATTGCAGGTTCACAGCCAGCCTAGGCAACTTAGTGAGACCATCTGCAACTTAGTGAGACCCTGTTTCAAAATAAAGGAATAAAATAGGGCTGGGGGTGTAGCTTGAAGGTAGAATGCCCCTGGGGTTCTATTCCCAGTACCAAAAAAAAAAAAAGATTTAATTCCTTTTGAAACTTAGCATAGGAAAAATACGTAGTTGTAACATGCTAATTTATTTATGTATTTATTGTGTGTGTGTGTGCACGTGCGCGTGTGTGTTCCCACACATGCACACATTACTGGGGAGGAGCACTTTACTTCAAACCCAGGGGAATTTTACTTCTGAGCTACATCCTCAGCACCCTCCCTTTTTTTTTGGAAACAGGGTCTAAGATACCATGCACTGGCTTCAAACCTGCACTCCTCCTGTTTAGCCTCGCAAGTACTGGGATTGCAGGTGTACACTACCATGCCTGGCAACATGCTTGTAATTTACTGGTAAACTAGAATGGAATTACATAGGATTTAAAAAGTGAACACTGAAATATCCATTAAGGAATGACTGGCTAAAATTAAGTCAGTAAAGAAAGAGGCCTATAATTTTCAGCATTCTTTTTTTTTTTTTTTTTTTTTTTTTTTTTTTTTTTTTTTTTTTTTTTTTTTTTTTTTTTTTTTTTTTTTTTTTTGCGGTGCTGGGGATGGAACTCAGGGGCATTCTACCTCCGAGCTATACCCCCAGCCCTAGTTTTTATTCTTTATTTTGAAACCGAGTCTCACTAAGTTGCGGAGTGCCTCACTAAGTAGCTGAGGCTGGCCGCGAACCCGGATCCTCCGGTCTCAGCCTCCCGAATGCTGGGATTACAAGCGTGCGCCACCACGCCCGGCTTATAATTTTCAGCATTCTAATGACAAAAGAGTAAGCAATGCCTCTGGCACTTGTACTAGATGGTATATGTAAGTAGGCCATGACACTTCAGAATACATGTGCATCACAGAGGGACTTAAGACTCAAGGAGAACCAGGAAAACAAGTTTGTCAGGTAAAAATTTTTTGGCTTCTGCCTATATGTACAAAAGGAAAAGACTAATTAATTGCCAATACATGTAGTAAGAGAAATTGGTAAGAGGACTTTAGAGATAAAGAATG
The DNA here is from genome assembly GCA_004027655.1 of Graphiurus murinus. NCBI lineage: Eukaryota > Metazoa > Chordata > Mammalia > Rodentia > Gliridae > Graphiurus > Graphiurus murinus. The sequence continues at coordinate 10,302 of PVLC010031673.1, forward strand.
CTTCTAGAGTCCCTATTCTGCAAACAGTAATAATTGAACTCCTCTCCACAAGTAAAGAACAGAATTTTCTCCACAAATAACAGGTTTTGAGGTATGTATTCAACATTCTCACCACAATTCTGAAAAGAATAACTCTAAGTCAAGATTTTTTAAAATTATAGCGGCAACCTTACTTTAATGTATGCTATGGTATGAGTGTTGGTATCCCCTCAAAATCATTATTTTGGTCCTTAATCCCAATGCAATAGGGTTAATAGAAGTAGGGTTTTTAGGTGATTAGAGGTAGGTGATTTAGAAATGGGTGATTAAATCATCTTTCCTAATGAATGGGATTAATGTCCTTATAAAACAGATTGAGGGAGCTGCTTTGCCCCTTCTGTGTACAGGAAGAAGACGCCATCTTTGAAGCAGAGAGCAAGCCCTCACTAGGCACTGGATGGCTGGGGCCTTAATCTTCAAATTCTCAGCCGCAGAACTGCAACATTCCTGGTGGTTATAAATTGCCTAGTCTAAGATATTCTATAATAGCAGCAGGAACAGACCAAGATGGATATATAAACGTATTTTTATCAAAGAGTTAGAACACAAAGTGATATATGTTCATTTATGCATCAATATTAAGCAGAACTTTAGCAGAGTTTTAGAAGTCCTATGAACTGACTGATTATAATATACCACACAAGATTAGGATTATATATTATACAAGATTGTGTGTATTTATATTACAGACCTGTCAGAGACTCAAAAAGGTTCACAATCCCCAAAGTGCAACTACTCTTCTGGGAAGAGGTATTAATAACTGCACATTTAAAGACAATTTAGCAACAAAAGTCACACCTGAAGTTCTTGCTGAAGCTGCTTGATTTCCATTATTTCCAGGTCACACTGCTTATCCAGAACTTCCAGCTCTGTCTTTTGAGTTTGCTTTCTGAGCCGGACATCTTGAAGTCTACCTGAGATCTGCTGATGTTTGCCATTCTATAGGAAGATCATACGAATATGTGGTAAGATAAGTGCTAATGGGTAACGTTCCTAATCAGGATAAAATATTTTTATTTAGCTAAATTTTTAAAAGTCATTTATTATTCACACAAGTCTGAAATAAATGTCTAAAACTAAGTAGAATATGTGTTAGATTTGTGTCTGTTAACTCGAGTTATTAGCAGAAAATACATCATTCTAAGAGCCTAAATGTTAAAATGAGAAAGCACAAATATAACATACTGAATTTTTTTCTGAATTCAGCACTTAGGCCTTTATTTGTAATATCAGAGACAGTCTCAGAGAATAAGGAGAAATAAATGTTAGCATGTGACATTTTACATTACCTTCTCTGAGTTTCTATTTCCACCCTCAGTATTACTTTCTAATTTCCTATAATTAAGCTGGAGGAACTTCTCAGTAACAATTCTCTTTTCCTCTGCTAATATACCTTTCGTTCAGCAATGAATATCCTTCCCCTTTTTTCTGAGGAGTAGGAAAAAAACAGAGATTCTCAATGGGGCCCAGAAAGAGTGAGTAGGGTGTTATGTCCCCTCCAAAATTCATGTTGAAGTCCTAATTCCTGGTACCTCAGAATGTGACTATATTGGAGGAAGCACCTTTAAAGAGGTAATTAAGGTCAAACAGGGTCATATAGGTGGGTCCTAATCCAATCTGACTAGTATGTCCTTGTAAGAAGAGAACATCTTGACACAAAAGACGCCAGAGATGCACATGTACACAGGACAGATGATGTGAGGACACAGGAATAAAGTAGCTACTGTCAGGGCATGAGAGAGGCCTCACCTTAATCTTGAACTTCTAGCTTCCAAGACTGAAAAGTATAAATTTCTGTTGTTTAAGCTACCTAGGCTATGGCATTTTGTTATAGTAGCCCTAGCAAACTAATATAGTAGGATGAGGAGAAATGAGATCCCTGGCTAAAAAATCACCAATAATGAAAGATGTGTTTCATATTTGAAGAACACATACTATAAGGAATACACTATATCCATCCCAGAGCTCACATTATATCTTCAACATATTTAAGTACAGGCCATGGACCTTTCCAGATGCTGCGCATTAACCTATGTCACTATGCTGGTATTGCCCCAGTGCTTGAGAGAAAAACACTCAATCTCAAGGTCTCCTCCCACTATATTTTTAAGGAAAAATGGACAGTTTACCTGACAGTTTGGACAGGTATACAAGTAGCAAAGAGAGATTAAGGTTTTTGGACTTCTTTTGTAGCACATGGCATGACCGATAATTATGGTATGTATGCCTATTCATTTGTAGGTAAAAAAAATAATGTCTTTCTAACTAAACATATTGTGATAATTTTTATTTAAAAAGAATTTTTAAATAATAATTTTAATGTAATTCATTAAAATAAGAATTTTTAATGTAATTCAACCAAATAAAATGGTAGACTACAATTAAACAGGATTTAAATTTGATTCTACTACATTGCTAGACGTGCAGTTTTGTAAAAAGATACTATACTGCCAAGTCAGGCTTATAGGATTTTAGGATTGTAGCAGAAGAGTTCTAGCCTTTTTACCTTTTCATCATGCACTTCAAACAAAGTCTTTTAAGAACTCGACCCTCTGATATCAAAAACTGGTAGGTACAGTGACCAATATTAGCTAAGAACTACTGTACTGTAGAACTAGAAGAAATCCTGAGAGCACAGAGGCAAGTAGTTTTTAAATCATTTGTCTTTTTAACAATTTTTGCAGTACAGGAGATTGAACCCAGGGACTTGCACATGTTAGGCAAGCAGTCTACTACTGAGTAGAATTCTTCATTCAGTAAAATCCTTCTATTCAAGAAAATCTTAGACAAAACCAACAAAAATAGAGCAGATAAATGTGGGCCTGTTTGGAAGTATTTTCTCTAAACTATCTTCCAGAAACTGATTTGGAAGATGAAAATTACTGAATTAACACATCCTTTATTTTCTACATAGATGAAGTGAGACACAGAGGAGGAAAATGCTTTGCCTGAGATTACATGGTTCATCAGCATCTGAACTGAGATGACAACATGATTCTCTGCATTCTGAGTCTCTAACCTTTCTTCAATAAACTATCCCATCCGGTTTGTTAAAAAGCGGATCGGAAAATATAACTTGTTAATTTGATAATTTGCTTAAAAGCATATCTGAAAATATAACTTAGTTAATTAGAACATAATTTATTCATGAGATAGATCTAAAACAACAAGTCCATTTTTCAACAGGTTAACTGGCATCATTCAGATAAATCCGACTTAAACTTTAGCCATACCAATGCTTCCAACTCAAGATGAAGACTCTTCTTTTTTGAGTTTAATCTGATAATTTCTTCTTGTTCTCTATTCTTTTGATTTAGAAGTTCCTGTCGACGAATTCTCTCCCATTCTAAACGACGCTGTCGTTCAAGTTCCTGTTTTGCTGCCTGAAAATAATGAATTAAAGTTCAAAATTTCACATCATTCAAAAACTGATGACTTAGTGGGCATAGTGCCTCATTAGGTGGGCAAATCTAGTTTTATCGAAAGGCCTGAAGGCTCCCACAAAAGTAGATTTACCCATCACTTTGTGTGTGTGTGGGGGGGGTGAGTAATGAGGACTGAACCCAGGGACAGTTTATCACTGAGCTACACCACCAGTCCTTCTTATTTTGAGACAGGACCTAAGTTGATGAGGCTGACCTCAAACTTTAAATGCTCCTGTCTCAGCCTCCCAAGTACTAGAATCCATCATTTTTTGTTTCACAGGACCATTCTTTTGTTAGTTATTTTTCTCTTGATAGCAAAAAGATGATTTCATAAATATAAATGTTAAAAGAAGTAATTACACCTCTATTCTGATATCAGAGAAGAAAAAAATTTGTTTACCCTTTTTCAGTACACTGTAGCTACTGTGCTCCATACCTGGCCCTTTAACCCGCAGCCAAGTCCTCCTAGGGACCCTGCACAACGCTATCCTGAGGGCCTACACAGGACTGCTCTTTGACTCCTCCTAGACCTTCACCTCCCCACTTGCATCTTTCTGCCTCCATGCCCCAGTCCCCTAGAATCTTAATCTGAATCCTAAACTTGCTTTTGTCTAATGACCTGCTCAGCCTGACTCCTCCTGCTGGCAGACTAACCTTAGTTCCTCTCTCAACTTGGGTGTGCACTTGATCCTTTGACTGAGGTAGCATCTGCAGAGACGCTGTCTCTACACTTACCAGTCCTGAAAGGTCCTTTCATGCAAGGACCCTCTTTCCCTTCTCAGGAGAAGAGTGACTCCAATTTGTAAATAAGAATGAATGATGCAGAGGAACAACCAAAATGCAAAAACAAGCATGTTTTTACTAAATGAAATGTAGTCACTTATTAAATGGTATTTTCCTAGGAAATAAAATAACTTAAAAATAACCTCTCGTCTTTCTATCTCTTTCCTCCTTTCTTCCTCCCGTTGTCTCTCCAATTCCCTCTGTTTCTCCAAGCGTTTTTCTAATTCAAGTTGTTTCTTCCATTCTTGCTCTTGTAATTCTCTCTGTTTTCGTTCCCATTCTTCCTTTTCTTTCTGGGCTTTGCGCTCTGCCTCCCTCTGTTGCTGCTCCATCAAAGCTTGGCGGCGCTTCTCCAGTTCCATGTTCCCTCGCTCGTAGTTGGCTTTCCGCTTGTCCTCAAAAGTAACTAAGTAAGGTACACTGTAAGCATTTTCACACAGTAAGAGCCTACAGAACTGTCACCTAGTTCAGCACACTTATGCCGTGGGATCATTAGTGGGCTCTCATTCTTTGGCTATTTCTAAGGACAATTTAACGCACATGTAAACAGGAAAACATTTACTTTTTCTAAAAAGATTCATTTAAAAAAAAAACTTAATTTTGATGTTTGAATCCATCCAAAAGAGAAGTAATTTTACTATCCCCACCAATAAAAACATTATTTCAACTTTTTCTCAGTTTTCTTCAAGGACAATCAAAGTGGTGACTATACATTTATTTAATATATGCCATGAACTTTTAATATTTTTAAATAGTTACATATGTGCTCTTTCAACCAGTATTTTTTTTTAAAGTTTTAAGTATTTAGGATTTCATCATAAAGCTTGCTCTAATGATTCTGCCTAAAGTAGGAGAAACTAACTTGGACATTACATTTCTCTTCTTCCTTTACTCTTCTCATTTTGACTACCTTAATTTTTTTATTTTTTACTTTTTTGTGGTACTGGGGATTGAACCCAGGGGCATTCTACCTCTGAGTTACACCCCCAGCCCTATTTTTTATTCTTTATTTTTGAAACAGGGCCTCACTATATAGCTGAGGTTGACCTCAAAACTGGGATCCTCGTGTCTCAGCCTCCGAAGTACTAGGATTACAAATGTGTGCCACAATACCTGGCTCTTAACTACCTTAATTTTATTGACATCAAAATTGGTCCCATTCACCAAATAGTTTCTAATATAATATAAAAATTTAAGATGCAAAAATTCTAAATATTCACCTATATTTCAAAATAAAATTTTAAAAAGCTCACTATAAATATACAACCTAGACACTCAATGGTACCTGGTAATTTCTTCTGAGGTTCTTCTTCTTGAATTTTCTGATATGAAGACAGAGTCCCATTAATGGAATCAATTTGCTTTCCTCCTCTAAGAAAAGCAAACAACAAACAAATTGAGCATCATGCAGGTCTGGGAACTTTTAGATTAGACAATATAAACTGTCAGTGATTAGGGCAATTTAATACTTAGAATATAATATTAAAGATATTTAACACACAGTATGGTAGTTACAATGTACAGCAGTATATGGATGTTCAAGCCAGACAGATTTGAATTCAAATTATGGTTCAGCTAATTGCTATTCTTGGGCAAGTTTCTCTTAATCTCTTTATCCGTTTCCTCATCTATAATATGGTAAAAACACATTTATCTCTAATATGTACTCCTGCTAAGTGATGGAAAACACAGCTCTTCTCCTCCAGAGACACTCACCTGAAAGATGGAGGGACGAGCTCAGGAGGTAAAGTCAGTGGTAATGGCTGTCCAGCTTTGGCCATGTCGGTGAGGTGCATAGCGAGGATAAACTCTTCAGCTTTTAGCTGTCCATCACCATCAATGTCAGCCAGAGTCCTAAAGAAAAAGTGAAAATTCACAACTTAGAAAGTCTATTTGAAGTAAAATACTTTCTGAATAAATTTTATTTTTTAAAGAATAATAATGATGGTAAAACTGCTGGGCTATCATTTTTCAGTGAAATATAAATATATATACAGAAAAATGAGTTAACTTTTACCCTTAATTTTATTTTATTTTTTTTTTGCGGTACTGGGGATTGAACTCAGGGGCATTCTACCTCCGAGCTACACCCCCAGCCCTATTTTTTATTCTTTATTTTGAAACTGTGTCTCACTAAGTTGCGGAGTGCCTCACTAGGTAGCTGAGGCTGGCCACGAACCCGGATCCTCCGGTCTCAGCCTCCCAAATGCTGGGATTACAAGCGTGCGCCACCACGCCCGGCTTACCCTTAATTTTAAAAACACAAGAGAAAAGGGGAAGGAATTTTGAAATAGAATGGGAAATATCCATTTTGAAAAGGTGGTTTGTCTTATTTCATCCATCAAATCACATTTATCTATATATTGATATAAGATATTGATTTTCCATAGAAGATATTAATTTTTATAGAAACAATTACTTTTCTTTGTTTTTTTCCAGAAACAATCTTTCTTGTATAGATGTGTAGTTAAAAATCATAATTAATGTACAAACTTACCAAATAGTAGCTAGCTGAGTCTGAGAAAGATTTGACTGAAGAAGAGCATTTCTAGCTTGAAAACCTGATTGAGTGGGAAAATCATAAAGAAAAAAGCATTTAGTTTCTTTTCAAGTCATGTAAGCCTAAATAATTATATACCTATTAAAAAAAAAAAACCCACTGCTACTATTTTGGGAACTTTTAACCTCAAAATGTTTTTACCATGTGCAAGATACTGAGCTTTCAGGAGTAACAAAACACAGTCCTTTCCCCAAGGAGTTACACTCTAGAATTACTGAGATCAAGGGCCCCCACATTCTTTCATCAAGATGGCAGTACATACACACTAGTGGCTGACACAAAGAGGCAGCTGCCAGGCACAGAGCTTGAGAGGCTCTCAGTGCAGTTTGAAGCACGCCTTCCTTAAGTTCTGAGGTTTTCTCCTCTGACTGTTCCTTTGGCTCTCCTCTTTCTCTTCCTACATGATCTGTAAGTGCGGTCATTCCTTTCTGTCTCTGTATTCATACCCACTCTATAAACAATCACCTAGAATCTGAAGATCCCCTAATGCACATTCACAGTCCAAGCCTCTCCTCTAACTTTACACTTCTATATTTAACCAAACACCTATTTATATATTTCAGAGGCATCTCAAACCAAATACATACAAAACTTCTCTATCTCCTTCCATGTCTCTCTTCCTAGTTTTCAGCCCAAATCATTCTCTCTCAGTCTTCCCTTCTCTATGAATGGCATCACTGTCCACCAGTGGCTCATGCCAGAAATCTAAACGCCACCTCGATACCTTTCTCCTATACATCCATATCCAACATCAAGTCCCACAATTCTATGTCCTTGCATATCTGGGTCCTCCCCACCTTGTCTCAATTTATATATCATTTTCTCAGAAAGATCTTCTGTGTCCATCCTGTTAGACACTATCCTTCCTATTTTCTATCACAATTTGTAATGTAACTTTTATTTGCTTGTTTATCTCGTCTGCTTCCCCTATCATGCTAGTATGTTCTAAGAAGACCAAAACCTTGGCTGCTTTATTCACTAATGCATACCTAATGCTTGACAGCATTTGCTAAAATAACAAATGAAGTTAGATTCCAAAGTTCTCCTCTATCTAAGGTACAATGGCATCTGATAATAAACCAACATTTATCAAATTCTTACTATTCATAGTAAATATTTAACTTTTCTCTCCCTCAGTAATCAAAAACATACTTCTGTAACAGACTTCCTGATCTGGAATGTCACATTAGGGAAACAGATGGACACACAGAAAGCCCAGGAATATACTCTAGCGAACCCCTTCCACCCCGCCCCCATCTGGCTGAGGAGCACTCACTGCTGATGAGCAGGCTTGTGGCTTGCGGAACCATGGATGAAACCATGGCTTCTCTAGGGATGGCCTCCTAGTCAGTGAAGCAGGTGCCCTGCCTCCCACCTCTGGGTGACTGAGCCATGAAAACATGGCTCTCGGGTTCAGCCTGCGTCCAGGCCTGTCCAACACAACTTTGCACATGACACAGTATGTGTGACTCTTCCTCAGGAGCAGTTCTGACTACAAAGCCAGCACTAATGCAGTAGCTTCATGGTGC
>PVLC010031674.1:0-18635 GCA_004027655.1 Graphiurus murinus
GCTTGTAATCCCAGCATTCGGGAGGCTGAGACCGGAGGATCCGGGTTCGCGGCCAGCCTCAGCTACCTAGTGAGGCACTCCGCAACTTAGTGAGACTCGGTTTCAAAATAAAGAATAAAAAATAGGGCTGGGGGTATAGCTCGGAGGTAGAATGCCCCTGAGTTCAATCCCCAGTACCACAAAAAAAAAAAAAAAAAAACTTTGTTTTTGTTTTAAAACAAGGTCTCAGAGTCTGGTGTGGTGGCACATGCTTGTAATCCTAGTACTTGGGAGGCTGAGGCAGGAGGATCGCAGGTTTGCAGCCAGCCTCAGCTTCTACTTGCAGAGGCCCTCCACAACTTAGTGAGACCCTGTTTCAAAATAAAGAATAAAAAATAGGACTGGGGGTGTAGCTCGGAGGTAGAAGGCCCCTGGGTTCAATCCCCAGTACCGAAAAATAAATAAATAAATAAAAGCAGGAAACCTGAATCCCTCCATTGTGAGAAAACCATCAGGCATAGCTGCTGGAGGGCACTCTATAAACTGGCCTCAACTTCTCAGATGGACAAAAAAGGACTCTTTGTTAATGGAGTCTCATAACTAAACTCAACCAGAGCATGCCTTCAACCAGCGTCCGGGTGAGGGGAAGGAGCCGCACCAGCTAAGCGTGTGTCGACCGCCCATGAGGCTCTGCCACGTGGGCTTGCTGGGGCGGGGGGCACGGAGAGGGTGGCATACAGGGCCGCAGGGTCTACAGCCAGCTGTTAAGGCAAGTGTCAGTGGCCAACCTCCAGTGAAGGGCTGACAGGTACATTCTTGTAACTCTTCAAAATGTACAGAATTTTCAAAATACAAAGGTGGGAAATATTTTCAAAGAATTCAAAGCAAAGGCTGAGCTTGGTGGTGGGCACCAGTCCTAGGTACTTGGGAGGCTGAGATGGATGGATCCCTTGAGCCCAGGGTTCAGAGCCAGCTCGAGCAACATAGGGAGACCCTGCCTCCTAAGTAAAAGAATCCAAAGCACAAGGATACCTTTCATCTAAAAGATGAGCAACCTCCACCTGTCCCGACCCCAGGCACGGCCTGCGCAGCCGGCCTGTGGGCATGGAGGGCACTCACCAGCTGAGTTGATGATGTGCCTGAGGATCTGCAGGGTGCCCACACGAAGCCTCTCATTGCCGGTGTCTAGCCTGGGCAGCAGGAAGGCCAGCAGGCGGTCGGGGAAGCAGCAGGCTACGGAACAATGCGTGCATCAGGCCCACTCCGTTACTAACGGTGTCTCCTCAGCTCCTCGCCCCACACCTGTGCCTCCGGTTCCTTGGGGCCAGGGTCTGACTTCATCATCTGGCACCCAAGGCTCCCAGGAGCAAGGAAGAACAAAGACTTGCTGACCAATCAGCTTTGCCCAATGACCTTCATGCGGGCACTGTCTAAGAGGAGGAGTGGCACAACCCCCCTTCCGTGCCTCTGGGAAGGGATGACGCATACCTCCTCCTCCTCCTCCTGTGCCTCTGCTGGGCACAGGCCGGGGGTGGGGGCAGTACCACCTAGAGGATACCAGGATCCTCATATCCGCATGCTTCTCCAGCTTGCAGGCAGCCCACAAGGGGCCCCTTACCGCCCCCTCTTGCCTCAGGGCTGGTGTGCAACTGGGGGAGTGGCTCTCAAGTACTCAGATGCCCAGCCCACACGGGGCTAGAGCAGCACTGTCGATTAGAACCTTCTGGCAATCGCCTTGGCCGGTTCTTTCACCTGTGTGAACCAGTGTCTTCAACATAAAGGTCAGCCTAGGTAGCTGGTGGCTACCAGGCACCAGTGGGGGTTGTGACAGGTAGATGGCTCCTCTAGCTGGGGTCAAATAAGACCAGACAGACAGCTAAGCTGGGCAGCCACGTGCTGACCAAGGCCAGAACATGCACGGGGTGCCAGGAACAGGGACAGAGTGTGCAGGCTGCGAGGCGGAAGCCTCTGGAAGGATAGGCAGGGCCGTAACACACACCTGCATGGAGGCAGGGGCTGGGGCCTCGAGAGGCACAGACAGAGGTGGAAAGAGAGGCCCCTCACACGGCCCCCGCACCACCGTCCCGAGGGCCTGTGCTGGAGGACGGTGCCCCACTCACCCAGCACAGTGAAGCAGCGCAGCACCTCCTTCTGACTGCTCATCACCAGGGGGCTCGAGGACTCCACCGGCACACAGATCTGCTCCAGGGGACAGGACGCAGGTTACTGGGATGGCACCTGCTGCCACCCTGCGGCCCAGCTGGCTAGGACACACATCCCCTGAAGACACTGGCTGAGCCGCTGAGCCTGGCAGCCCTTACCCAGGAGGGAGACACCCAAGCTCTGGTCCAGGACACACCCCATCATCAGAGGTGCTTCGGAGACCAGCCCCTGGCAGTGGGCTGGGGAAACAGTACCACCCTCACAAGGGAAAGCGCCCCCCCATCTCCATCCTATCAGCAGTAGAACAAGTCCCCAACGACACCTCCTCATTCAATTGGGTCACAGGCTGGAAGCCACTAAGCGTTAGAATAAAGCACTGAAAACCGAAACACCTAAGTCCATCCATTCAAAATTATAAAGGAGGCCAGGCATGCTGGCGCACACCTGTAATCCCAGTACTTGGGAGGCGGAAACAAGAGGATCACCGCCTCAGCAATATAGTGAGGCTCTCCGCAACTTAGTGAGACCCGGTTTCAAAATAAAGAATAAAAAATAGGACTGGGGATGTAGCTCGGAGGCAGAATGCCCCTGGGTTCAATCCCAGCACCACAAAAAACCCAAAAAACCAACAACAACTTCTCAGGCTCCACAGTGCCTGGTGCTGAAGCATCCCCCACTAACCAGGTGTGAGCTGCAGGTTGACATTCCAAGAGAGTCCCTGCTCGCCTCCTCTGTGTCTCAGCTCAGGACACACAAGTGGCTCACGTGGCCAACAGCACAGAGCGAAGGCCCCAGTTACAGGACAGCGCCAGAGATCGCTGGGGAAGCAAGCGGGTGGCGTGCCAACAGGGACATGCTCTAGGTTCTCGGGTAGCTCCCTATGTCAACCGTAATGAGCAAATCTGATTATAAAAGGTGCTACAGCTCTCTGGCTCTGCACGAAGCAGCCACCCTGCCCGGCAAGGACACTCGGAGCCCCACAGAGATGCACAGAGCGGGAACTGACGTCTCCAGGCCTCGGCCAGGCGTGAGCCCTATGGGAAGCGCGTGCTCCAGCCCCAGCGGGGCCACCAGGCCCGGCTTGGCTTCTACCTTCTGAGGAACAATTTCTGTTCTATGTAAGTTGTTTGGGAAGCTGGGCGTGATGGCACACACCTGTAATCCCAGTACTTGGGAGGCTGAGACAGGAGGACTGCAGGTTCGAGGACAGTCTCATCAAGTAGTGAGATTCTCATCAACCTAGCAATACTGGTTGGCCCATGCCTGTAATTATTAGTTAGTTAAAATAATAATGATGATAGCTGGGAGTATTGGTAGATGCCTATAATCTCAGTACTTGGGAGGATAAGAATGATCACAGGTTCATGGTTACCCTCAGAAACTTAGTGAGGCCCTCCGCAACTTAATGACACCCTGTCTCAAAATGAAAAATAAAATTGGGTGGGGGGGGGAGTGTAGCTAAGAGGTAAAACACTCCTGAGTCTAATCTCCAGTATGATGATGATGGTTATGATGATGATAATAGTCAAGTGTGGTGGCACATGCCTGTAATTCTAGTACTTGGGAGGCTGAAACAGGAGGATTCTAGGTTTCAAGCCAGCCTCAGCAACTTACAAAGCTCTCAGAAACCTAGCGAGATCCTGTTTCCAAATAAAAAATAAAACAGGGCTGGAGATATAGCTCAAAGGTAAATGTCTCTGGGTTCAATCCCTAGCACCACACACACACACACACACACACACACACACAAAATAATAAAAAGAACTGGGGCCTGGCATGGTGGCTCATACCTATAATCTTAGTACTTGGAAGGCAGGTTAGAGGATAGCCTCAGCAACTTAGCAAGACCCTCAGCAACTTAATGAGACCCAGTTTCAAAATTAAAACTAAAAAGGGCTGGGAGTATATAGCTCAAAAGTAGAATGCTCCTGGGTTCAATCCTCAGTACCAAAAAAAGGGGAGGTAGGGATGTAGTTTAGTGGTAGAACACCCCTAGGTTTAATCCTTTTAATACCCAGTAAAACACACACACACACGTTTGGTAGATTTCCGTCTCAAAACTATTTGGACCTAGTTTTTTTTTTTTTTTTGCGGTACTGGGGATTGAACTCAGGGTCGTTCTACCTCCGAGCTATACCCCCAGCCCCATTTTTTATTCTTTATTTTGAAACCGAGTCTCACTAAGTTGCGGAGTGCCTCACTAGGTAGCTGAAGCTGGCCGCGAACCCGGATCCTCCGGTCTCAGCCTCCCAAATGCTGGGATTACAAGCGTGCGCCACCACGCCCGGCTTATTTGGACCTAGTTTTAAGAGGAAAGTCTTAGGGTATTATTTCCACTTCTTCACTGGTATATTCAAGTTCTCTATTCACCTATAATTTTGACATTTTAAATTTTTCTAAGAATCTACCCATCTCATAGGGTTTTTTTTTTTTTTTTTTTTTTTTGCACTACTGGGGATTGAATGCAGGGGCATTCTACTCTGAGCTACACTGCCAGTCTTTTTTATTTTTTGTTTGGAAACAGGATCTCCTTAGGCTGCTGAGAGTCTCACTATGTTGATGAAGCTGTCCTCGAACTTGCAGTCCTCCTCCCAGGCTCCCAAGCACTGGGATTACAGGCCTGCGCCACCCCACCTGGCCTCGCGAGTTTTACGTTGTCCCCACGTAATTGCTCACAACACATACCTTTTTTTATTATCTCTGCTGTAGTCCTCACGCCTTCCCCTGTCTGGCCCAAGGTGCTGGCCAGGTGGAGCCACCAAAGCCGGGGTGGGCGGGGGCAGAGCAAGGGAGGGACCATACTGCTTCTTCCAGAGTCTCAAGGCCTGCCCCTGTCCTGCCACCTTCCTGCCCCTCCTCTTTCAGGTGGCCTCCGTACACTGCATCCAGCAGCCGTCTTGGGCCTCCCTCATCCCACCATGGGCTGTGCTCAGCCATGCAGCCTTCCCTTGGAGCACCTCCTCCAGGGAGGAAGACCCCTGCCCTCACCCGCCTCCCCTCTCTGGCTCCAGCTCACAGCACCCGTGCCTCTCCTTGCCTCTCGGTGCTCCCCCAACCTCTGCTACCCAGCAGCCATGCTGACCTCCAGGCTGGCCCTCGGCACACACTCTACCCTACTGGCTGCCTGCTCCTGCCACCTCTGTACTGGGTTCTGTGTCACCTGCAAGTGCCACCACCGGACAGGAAGAGGGTGAGGCTGTGTCACTGAGAACACACCCCCAGGCTCTCGGCCCAGTGTGGTTGAAGCACCAGGCCATGCTCCCTGCACACCTGAGGGACCTCACTTTGAGGGGGCCAACCCCCCCAACACCTGAACCCCTCTAACCACACCCCAACCTACCTGAGTGTGTAGGGCAGCAAGAAGGGTGTCCAGCTGAACCTCCAGCGTGCGGCTGCTCACACTCACAGCTGCCTCCAGGATCTGGCCCAGGCTCTGCTCAGGGCAGGGGGGAGAGGGTTTCAGTCCACCTCCTGCACCCCACAGTGAGGGTGGGACCACTCAAGAGGGCATGGACCCTTATCTGGGGGTTCAAATGAGGAAGCTTTACCTCTAGAACTCGGGGGGAGGGTGGTGTAGGAAGAAAGTGGATTCCTAGGTAGGAGGGAGGTACGGCAGGCAGAGAAGGTTCCCGGATTCCTGTCCAGTGCCAAGCAGTGGGGGACCCCCCCTCACCACCCACCACTGAATGCTATCCCAGGCTACCCCTGCAGGGTCTGATCTGCGGGTCCTCAGGGTAGACGTGCCCTCCCGCCTGCAGGCACCTTGGACACTTGGAAAGTCTCCGCATGCTTCTTGTAGAGGCCGAGGACTCCAGGGAGGAGCTTGGGGAGTTGCTCTTCTAGCTTCTCGCTGGGCAGCAGGTGGCTCATGGGCCCCAGTGCTGCCACCACTGCGAGCCGGAGCTGAGGAAACAGAGGCAGGCTGTCCATCTACTCCAGAGGAAACACCACTGCACCAGCAGGTCCTAGCAGGGCTGGGAGCGAGCCAGCGGCTGCAGGTCAGAGTGCAGCTACGCGGTGACTCTGGCAAGGGGCTGGTGGTGGCCAGGTCAGAAGCAGTCAGCGCTGCCCCAGGCAGCCCTGGAGCCTCAAGGAAGGGAAGGAGTCCAAGCCAGGCAGCAGCCCACAGTCACCAGGCCTCTGGGTCATGTATTCCCAGGGTCAGGACAGGTTCTAGAGCAGGCTAAAGCCCTGTTACAGGAGTGCAGACCTGCAGGTCAGACACTGCAGGTATGGCCACCTGAGGGTGAGAACCTCCACCATCTTGAGCACCAGCTGTGGGCGGGGCAGCTGGCAGAGGAGAGCACCTGGCGGCAGGTGTAGATGGGTGCATGGGCCCCCCCATCAGAGCTGGCAGAACAGCAGAGCAGGGGAAGGAGGGCCCTTGCAGCATGGGCTGGGCCTGGAGTGGGAGGCAGCGGCCAGGCTAACTCTGGGCTCTTGGGGCTGTAGCTGTACCTTGGCATCTCGGCTCTGCAGCCAGTGGTGGAAAAGTATGTCATAGGCACTGCAGATGTCAGTGGCAAAGGCGTCCTTCCTGACCGTGGGGTCCGGGGCTTGGTCCAGGTTGGCTAGGTACTCCAGGGTGCTCTCGCTGAAGTGCTGCAGGGCTGTGACAGTCCCTTGGTGAGCGGCTGCAGGCATAGCCAGCACCAGCTCCCCACTACTGCCCATGGAAATCCTAAAACAGCCTGTACAACACCCACCCCAGCACCCTGGCCAAGTGGGAACCCCAGGACTGTGCTGGGTGAGCAGAGTCCCCCAGTTCATGTCCTTCCAGGAACCACCTTATCTGGAAACAGGTGGATGCAGGTGTAGCGGTTAACACGAGATCACAGTAGAGTAGGTGGGCCCTAACCCCAAAGGACAGCGTCCCAGGAGAAAAGACGAGACACAGAGAGAGAGATGTGAGCAGAAGACAGCAGTGTGTGACAGCAGCAGAGCCTGGAAGATGAGTCAAAGTCCAGGAAGCCAAGGCTCCATGGCCAGCAGCAGCAGCAGCAGCGGCGGCAAGGAATGCTTCTCCTCTGAGCCCACGGAGAGAGCCGCCCACCAAGACCCCAGGACCGCAAAAAAAAAAAAAAATACTGAAACAGTCACGCTGACCTCATGCTGCTGAGGTTGGCTGCAATCCTGTGGTCCTCCTATCTCAGCCTCCCCAGCTGGGATTACAAACATGCACCACCAAGCCCAGATTATTATTATTATTTTTGAAACAGTCTGGCTAGGTTGTGGAGGGCCTTGGTGGCGCACGCTTGTAATCCCAGCATTCGGGAGGCTGAGACCGGAGGATCCGGGTTCGCGGCCAGCCTCAGCTACCTAGTGAGGCACTCCACAACTTAGTGAGACCCGGTTTCAAAATAAAGAATAAAAAATAGGGCTGGGAGTGTAGCTCGGAGGTAGAATGCCCCTGAGTTCAATCCCCAGTACCGCAAAAAAAAAAAAAAAAAAAAAAAAAAAAAAAAAAAAAAAAAAAAAAAAAAAAAAAAATTGCTGAAGTTGGCCACTAACCTGCAATTCTCCTGCCTCAGCCTCTCGAGTAGCTGGGATTACAGATGTTTTTGCGGTACTGAGGATTGAACTCAGGGACGTTCTACCTCTGAGCTATACCCCCAGCCCTATTTTTTATTCTTTATTTTGAAACCGGGTCTCACTAAGTTGCAAAGGGCCTCACTAGGTAGCCGAGGCTGGCCTCGAACTGGGATCCTCTAGTCTCAGCCTCCCAAATGCTGGGATTACAAGCGTGCAGCACCATGCCCGGCTAGCCAGTAGGTTTTGATTTTTAATCAAACTTTCACATATTCATACAAAGAACAGCTCTTACATACATACACACACACACACACACACACCTACCTATTTCCCTTTCTCAAGAAACAGCCACTGGCCTGGTCTTTATTTCTCTAAATAAGTCAGAGCTTCCACACAGCCAGGGCCCTCTCCTTCTACACCTCTGATCTTGCAGTGACTTCTGCTGGCCTAGTGGAAGCCATGCTGCTGCTCAGAGCTGGCTGCGTATGACTACTAATTCTCCTCCTCACCGTCACACTGATGCCTGCCCCACAGGTGAGGGACATCGGCAGCCGCACACCCTGGCCTCTTTCCTCCATGGGAGAGCATGGCCACCTGAGCACCTTCCTTCTGGTGGAAGAAGATGCAGTCTGAGCCTCACTCCTCTAGAAAGCCTTGTTCTACGCTCACAGTCAGGGAGCCCCTGCAGGCTCCGGTCCAGGGCACAGGCTCCCCAGGGGAGGGCTGTGCGGTGCCTACCTCCAAGGGCAGGAGCTCGGCGGCAGTGCCTCTGCAGCCTTTTCAGCTGCCCCTTGCCCACTCACTTTCTGGGGGCCTGTTCCTGAAGCACTGCCCCGTGGTCTCCCCACACATCCTTCCTTCTTTCTCTGTTCTCCGCAACTTTGCATTTTGGCTCTCCTTCCTGGAGGGTTCCTCAACTTTCTTTTCCAATCTCTCTGTGATGTTCTCCATTTCTCTGACCATGTCCTTAATTCCTAAAAGCTCAGGGTTTAATCTCTGGATGTAGCTTCTTTGTGGTAACATGCTCATGTTTCACAAATGCATTCTCTCCTCTTATCTCCCTGGGGATGTTAATCAGGGGTCTTCCCACCTGCTTTGGCATCAAAGAGGGCACCAACAGGGCGGGAACCGGAGGGGTGTGGGGTGTGTCAGCCCACAGGCCAGGAAGCAGGCACCTCCCTGGAGAGCCACCAGGGGGCAGCAGCCAGCCCTGAGAACAGTGTGGGTCCCTCCACTTCCCAGGGACCCTCTGCAGCCCCTCGTGACCACGGCCTCAAGGTCTGTACCCATTTACTGGAGGTCCACACCCAATGCATGCTGGCCCTGTCATAGATCTCAGGTTAGACCTAAACTAGGTCAAGCAGGATTTCTGCCCCTTCGACCCAGGGCCCCAGGCAGGAAGGCCTGTGAGAGGAAGGCCCTCAGGGGGAGACAGGGCAAGGGGAGAGGGAAGTGCAGGGGCTGTGGGAGGGTGTGGGTCCAGAGCCCCTGAGGGCCTGCCATTGAGAGGGGAGCAGAACCCCAACCTAGACACTAGGAACAGACGGCTGAGGCCAGAAGCACCAGACTACCTCTTCACGTGACACCTTACCCACAGCAAAACTAGGCCTTCCCTTGGCACCAGGCCATCCCCACCTGAGAGGACTGGGGAAGCAGGCGGGTCCTGTCCTGGGAAGGCCAGGTGCACTCCCGCCCCACCAGGCACCAGAACCAGCAGTTCTGCTATCCTGGGAGGCTAGGGATCCCGGGAGGCTGGGGACTCGAGGAAGCTCAAAGACATGGCTATGAGGGCCGCACACATCTCAGATCCCCAAATTCTGCCAAGTCCATCCCCAGCCTCTTCCAGAAGGGAGCCCTTCACCCTGGCAGCCCAGCTCAGCACCGGTGCAGCTGAGACCACAGGCCGCCCTGCACCTGCCACGGACCCACCAGGCACACAGGGCTGCAGACTAGGCTGCAGGGTGTAGCCGCTCCACCACCATTCTAGGACACCCAGTGAGCGCCACTGCCAGCTCAGAGCACAGCAACATGCCAGGCGTGGTGGTGCACACCTGTAATCCCAGTACCTGGGAGGCTGAGACAGGAGGATTGCAGGTTCAAGGACAGCCTCAGCAAGTAGCGAGACTCTCATCAACCTAGCAAGACCCTGTTTCAAAATAAAAATAAAATAGGGATGGGGGTGTAGCTGGGAGGTAGAATGCCCCTGGGTTCAATCCCCAATACCAACCACAAAAAAAGAAAAAAGATCACAACATGGGCACAAGTGGAAAGGTGTGCTTAGGAACGTCTCTTCCCACCCCCGGGCTTCCCCGGGACTTCAAGGACCTGTTGGGGGCGGGGGGGGGGGCTGGTCCCCAGAAGCAGCAAAACAGTGAGAAGCTGGAGGTCACATCCGCAGACACTCATCTTGGCAACAGCCTGGCCAAGAGGGGGCCTCTTCCCAACCACCTACACACTCCTGTGCCTGATGGACCGCCTGAACCCACCAAACAGGCGCCCCTTGTTCACAGCTCCCCAGAAAAGGGCCCTGAGACAGAAGCGAAATGCCTTACCACTGCAGAACACCATCCGTGTCGAATCCAGTTTGGCCACGCCCAGCATGGGCAGCATGGTGCTCAGGACAGACGGCAGGAAGGGGACCATGCCAAACGCTGTAAGAGAGGGGCTGTCAGGGCTGTGGTCCAGCCGCAGCCCCACCCTCCTCGGACTGCAAGAGGCAAAGGAGAGCCACTGACAAGGCCTGGAGGCCTGCAGGCCTTGGGGGGTGGCAGAGGTGCCACGCCCCTGGCCGCAGGCGGTCCTCAGAGCCCCTGGGGCCAGTTCAGGGACACAGAGGGCTCAGGCTAAGCTGGCACCTACCGTTGGACACTGAGAGGCTGGCAAGCGTCTGCACCACAGAGCAGTGTGGCAGGACCCCAGGCTGGAACCTGCTGAGCACCTCCTCCATCACCTGGTTGATGAATTGCTTCCCCACTGCAACCAGGACGCTGCTTGCGGCCCGCTGCCAGTCGCAGTCCAGTCCCTGCACCCAAGGAGTCCCTGAGTCTTCTCAGGAGGCACGAGCAAACTCTGCCCTGGGTGGCAGCTGGCCAAAGACAAGCCACCCCATCCGTATCCCCAGGGAGCACAGGTCTGAGACCCCAGAGCACAGGCTTCCTCCAGAGGGCCTCAGAGAGCCAGGGCGGGCGGGGCAGGTGAGGCCTCTGGGAGAGCAGCTGCTCCCGGAGCCCGAGGCAGGGGCCTAGGGTGCGGGCAAGCTCTTCCCAGCTGCCCCAGGAGGTGTGCACGAGGCCTCGCCAGCCCAGAGCCAGCCAGATGCCAACTCCGCTCTGGCGCTCTTGGTAGAGAGCCAGAGAAAAGAACTTCCTTCCCTCCCAGGGCAGGAGGGAACCTGCTGGGCCAGGCGCCCGTACCTTTGTCCTGGTCATCTCACTGGAGGCTAGGTGGATGACGATGCTGGCCGTGTTCTTGTCCAGCCCATGGATGTGACTGCTGAGAACTGTCTCCATGGCCCTCAGGATGAGTGCACGGTAGGGATGTGCCAGCTGAGGAGAGAAACCACCAGGGAAGGCCCCGAGTGAGCTGGGCACCCAGGACCCCCGCTCACTCTCTGCAGGGAAAACCGCACAAGGTCACACTTACCGCAGAGGACACATCCCATCATTCTGAGCCCCTGAAACCTACTAAGTGTCTGCAGATCCTCAGAAAGGCTGAGGACCACCTGCACGAGGTGAGGGACAAGCAGGCGTACCAGTGGCTTCTGCCCTTCCAGTGTGGCTGGCAGGGTCTCCTCATCAGGAGAAGCTATGGAGACCCCTCCTCTCCCCAACCTGGCCCTCCACGTCCACAGATGAGACGCCTCCTTTCTTCCCTCTCTGCATCCAGGACTGCTCACCCCTCCACAAGGCCACCATACACATGTATGGGTCAAATGCCACCACCACTGCCACCCGGCACCTCCTTCATCGTGATCCCTCGCTTTCTCCACTGCCCTGGGTCCTGCTGACTCTGCCTCCTGAGCTAGCCTCCACAGTCCTGCCATCCAACTCCATCCTCCACCCTGGCAGTTCCTGAGCCATCCTGGCCTCAACTAAGAACATCAAAGACACGAGCTGCCCGCACCCTCTGTGCTGGAAGGCTGGGGGCAGCAGATATATATAGCAGGTGGCCACTGCCCAGGCCACAAGAAAAGGGCTCTAGAAGCTGGGCGTAGTGGTGCACGCCTGTAATCCCAGTACTTGGGAGGCTGAGACAGGAGGATTTCAGGTTCGAACCTCCTGGATACCACCAGTCATCTTGCCCATGGCCACGTGGGGAGACAGCCACATCAGCTTGGTCGCACATGGGACAAGAGGTACAACTCAGTAGCTCAGTGAAAAAAGCCACACATGACCCCAGGCCCCTGCTGCCTGGGGGCAGAAGGACGTGTTTGCTCCACTAACACCATCTGCTGCACGAGCTGCACACATCACCCCTGAGCCCACGAGGAGGCGGGGTTTTTGTTCCTGGAAAGAGTGTAGATCCCAATAGCTCTAGGCACACCAACAGCTCACAGGGACCCTGTTAGTTTTCCAAGGATGAGCTTCTGCCTTGGTCTTTGTTTTTTTAGCACAAGAATTCCCCTCCATGAGTGCTGGTACCTCAGCCACAAGAGTGGAGGTCCTCTGGGTAGGGGTCTTGGTGGGCGAGAGGACAGTCCCCCTAGCCCACCACCTCGGCCTGCTGCAGTCACTTTTCTTTCCTATACAGGCTGGGCAGGCAACCTTGTATTCAAATTCTAATTTAGAGCTGGGCTGGTAGTGCACAACTATAATCTCATTACTTGAGAGGCTGAAACAGGAGGATCACCAGTTCGTGGCCAGCCTAGGTTCCATCCCCAGTACCATAAAAATAAAAAATAAATAAATAATTCTAACTCAGAGCTGAGCATGGTAGCACATGCCTGTACTCTCAGTACTTGGGAGGCCAATACAGGAGGATTGCAGGTTTAAGGCCAGCCTCAGCAACTTAGTAAGATCTTCAGAAACTTAGCGAGACCTTGTTTCAAAATAAAAAATATGCCGGCTGTGGTGGCATATGCTTGTAATCCCAGTACTTTGGAGGCTGAAATAGGAGGATCACAAGTTCGAGGACAGTCTCAGCAAATAGTGAGACTCTCATCAACCTAGCAAGACCTTGTTTCAAAATAAAGAAAATAAAATAGGGCTGGGGGTATAGCTTGGAGGTAGAATACTCCTGGGTTCAATAATCCCCAGTGTCACAAAAATAAAAATAACAAGGGTTGCAGGTATGACTTGGAGGTAGACTGCCTCTGAGTTCAATCCCCAGTATCAAAAATAAACAAACAGAGCTGGGTATGGTGGCGCACGCTTGTAATCCCAGCATTCGGGAGGCTGAGACCAGAGGATCTGGGTTTGCGGCCAGCCTTAGCTACCTAGTAAGGCACTCTGCAACTTAGTGAGACTCTGTTTCAAAATAAAGAATAAAAAATAGGGCTGGGGGCATAGCTCGGAGGTAGAATGCCCCTGAGTTTAATCCCCAGTACTAGAAAAATACTACTACTAATAATAAATAATAATAATTAATAAATAAATAAATTCTAAGTTGGGCGTGATGGCTTGTAATCGCAGTACCTGGGAGGCTGAGACAGGAGGATCTCAGGTTCAAAGCCAGTCTCAGCAACTTAGTGAGGCTTTCAGTAACTTAGTGAGACCCTGTTTCCAAATAATAAAATAAAAAGGGCTGGGGGTATAGCTCAGAGTTAGAATGCCCCTGAGTTTACTCCCCAGTACCACACACAAAAAAAACAAAATTAGATAATAACTTTCTACTTCTGAGGCACGTTGCCTCAGCCAGCACACCTGCATAGGGTGTCAACTTTCTTTAGAGAATGAGGGAATTTAGGGGAAGAATAAAAAATTAATGTGAATTAAAGAATGAGGGAATTTAGGGGAAGAATAAAAAGCTAATGTGAATTGGTATAATTTTACTTATCAAGAGTATCAAACACTGGGTGTGGTGGTGCACGCTTCTAATACTTGAGTGGCTGAGGCAGGAGGACCACAGGTTCACAGCCAGCCTCAGCAATTCGTGAGGCCCTTCACAACTTAGTGAGAAACTGTTTCAAAATAAAGAATAAAAAATAGGGCCGGGCGTGGTGGTGCACGCTTGTAATCCCAGGATTTGGGAGGCTGAGACCGGAGGATCCGGGTTCGAGGCCAGCCTCAGCTACCTAGTGAGGCACTCCGCAACTTAGTAAGACCCTGTTTCAAAATAAAGAATAAAAAGTAGGACTGGGAGTATATCTCAAAGATAGAATGCCCCTGAGTTCAATTCCCAGTACCGCAAAAAAAAAAAAATAGGGCTAGGGGTGTAGCTCGGAGGTAGAATGCCCCTGGGTTCAATTCCCAGTACTGCAGAAAAAAAAAAAAAGAGTATCACAAAGTCAGGTGTTGTGGTACACACCTGTAATATTGGTACTTGGGAAGCTGTGGTACACACCTGTAATATCAGTACTTGGAAAGCTGAGCCAGGAGGATTGCAGGTTCAAGGCCAGCCTCAGCAATTTAGCAAGACCCTCGGCAACTTAACAAGACCCTATTTCAAAATAACAAATAGAGCCGGGCGTGGTGACGCACGCTTGTAATCCCAGCATTCGGGAGGCTGAGACCGGAGAATCCGGGTTCGTGGCCAGCCTCAGCTAGCTAGTGAGGCACTCCAAAACTTAGTGAGTCCTGGTTTCAAAATAAAGAATAAAATATAGGGCTGGGGGTATAGCTCGAAGGTAGAATGCCCCTGAGTTCAATCCACAGTACCGCAAAAAAAAAAAAACAAAATAAGCTGGGCATGATGGCACAGACTGTGAGACAAAGTCTGTTTGCCCTGTGCTGGACCTCAGCCAGCGTGTACAAGCCTGGCCAGGTTTAAAGCCAGGAGGCCTAGCACCACAGGGCAGCAGAGTTGCGCCCTCACCCCTCACACGCTGGCAACTTCCTCAGACAGCGGGGTTACCTCATCTTCTGTCCAGTACCTAGATGTCAGGCCCAGCCAGCACTATTGTGGTGTGTACAGCCCGCAGAGAAGGAAGCACCAGCCTTGGGTAAAACCCAAAAAGGAGCTCGAGACAGACACTCATGCAGTGCAGAGCGGGAGGGCAGCTCCAGACCAATTGGTAGATTAGTGCAGCTCAGCCACCCTCCTGACAAGCGTGCCCTGGCTCCTCCACAAGCACGGCGGGAGAAGGGGGAGGGGAGAGGTCTCCGCAGGCGCCCTGAGCCCCAGCACACGCGCAGTGCTCTTTTGGAGTAGGCCTGTTTCCCCAGGAGATGGTAGTTGGCAGATGATAGAGAAAAACACACATCATATAGAGGTCCCTTTTCACATATCAAAACATCACATCAAACAAAAATAATAATGGTCCTCTAAGACTGCAAAACCACACACTGAGGAAAACCAAAAGAGGTGCCAGTGTGAGCGGTCACGGAGCACCACGGAACCGAGGCTCAGGACACGGAGAGCCCATCAGGCCGGGGCCAGAAGGCCAGGGACTCGACACCGTGCAGGGCCAAAAACAGAACCCAGTCTCTGAGGCTCTAGCAAGTTGGCCCCGTTTGTGGGAGGGACGGGACATTCCAGCCCTTCAGGACAAGTCCTGTTCCCTCCTGGGAGCTGCTCCTCCAGGAGGGGATGGCAGGTGTACTGGTGGCCCCCACACTTAGACCAGCCCTCCAAGCCAAGGTGAGGCCCTGGGGACCCTCTCAAGCCCTCACTCACTGGGCCCACAGAGCTGATGAGACTCAGAAACAACCTTCCTCCCTCAGGCAGAAAGAGTCAAAAGGCTCCACTCAGAGCAAAAGGGGAAGCAAATGGCCTCTGCCCATGAGCGCTGATCATTGCTGTGACGGTTCAGTCTCTGCAGAGGGGGACCCCCAGCTTGCGGGGGACAAAGCCTCACCCCAATGCAAGAAAGCCAGTCACTGTCCTAGACAGGCACTTGCCACCAGTGGCCTCGCTGGCGTCTGACCTGCTGCTCCTGCTGGCCATCTCCTCCCAAACCTGTCCCCCAGAGCAGGGTACTGGGGCGTCACCGTCACCACAGGGAGCGGTACCTTGTCGTGCTGCCGCAGGTACTCCTCACAGGCGCAGAGCATCTCCCCTGGCCGCGCCTCCCCGAGGGAGCGCAGAGCACTGCAGACCTGCTCCTGCACCAGCGGCTCCTTGTCGGTGACGGCATCCAGCAGGGTGAAGGACAGCTCTGCAGAGACAAAGCCCAGTGACGGTGCTCAGACCCCAAGGTCTCCCTGTCGTGCCACAGCCGCCATCCCTGAAGCCGACACCTAAGCCTCTGGGATCACAGGCTCAGCAGCAGGAGGTGGCACACTCTGCCACCGCACCAGCCTGAAGACTCAGGAGCCGGTGGGCCTGGCACAACGGCCACTACTGCTGGCCCTGGCCACGCTGACCTGCGCTGCTCTCTCACCTAGACCCCTCCCTCCCTCCACGCCCCATCCTTGCCTGTGCAGTGGCAGAGCTAAAGCACTGAGCGGGTGGACTGCAGGGCTCCAACGGGCTGGTGCTGCCAAGCTGCCACCTGCTCCCCGGGACCCAAAGCTCAGCCCATGAGAGCACGGGGCTCACCACCCACCTGAGCATGCACAGGGCTGCCTTAGGCATAACGCAGGGCCTGGACTTCCACAAGGCCACTGGCTCACTCTCAGCTGGTCAGCCAGACCTGCCATGCTCCACAAAACACTCGCACAGAAGCCTGAACACATGACCTCTTCAAGAAATTTCCCTGAAAATTGGTGGTGCACGCTTGTAATCCCAGTACTTGGGAGGCTGAGACTGGAGGATCCGGGTTCACAGCCAGTCTCAGCTACTTAGTGAGGCTCTCCGCAACTCAGTGAGACCCTGTTTCAAAAATAAAGAATAAAAAATAGGAAGCCGGGCGTGGTGGCGCACGCTTGTAATCCCAGCATTTGGGAGGCTGAGACCAGAGGATCCGGGTTCGCGGCCAGCCTCAGCTACCTAGTGAGACACTCCGCAACTTAGTGAGACTCGGTTTTAAAATAAAGAATAAAAAATATGGCTGGGGGTATAGCTCGGAGGTAGAATGCCCCTGAGTTCAATCCCCAGTACCGCAAAAAAAAAAAAAACACAAAAAAACAGGACTCTGTTTACCTCTGGCATAGCTCAGAGGTAAAATGCCCCTGGGTCCAATCCCCAGTAGCATGCGCACACACACACACACACACACAAAGTTTCCCTGAGAGTTCAGCTCTGGGACAGGCTGGGATCCTCCATGACTCACTCCTACAGAATGCCTAGACAGGTGGGCACTGAACAGAGGGCAGGGACAATGGCAGTAAGCCATGGATGAAGGAATAAAGTCAAGCCCCCGTCCCACAACACCGCCTACCAGGACCAGCTGTGAATCTAGGAATCAACAGACAAACCTGACACTCTATAGGCAAAGACAGCAACCACCAGCCCCTGTGCTCAGGAAAAGGCAGGCCGGGCTTCTGAGCTATGTGCCGACCCACCTGCCCTACCCCACTAGATCCTCCAGGCGGGGCTGCGGAGTCACAGGCTCCCTGCTCCACCAGCACCATGCCCAATGCCCACACTGCTGATGAGGCTATCCCAGGAAGCACCAGCCATGGCAACAGGACAGACAGGCATCAGAGCGCGACTTGGTTCTCCCTCCAGTAAGGGATTCCTTCCTAAGCACGGAGCTGGACAAACATTTAATAGCCCTCCACTTCCAAGGTTCAATAGTTAACCATTACCTAAGCATGGTAGTATACACTTATAATCCCAGTACTTAGGAGGCTGAGACAACAGGATGGCAGGTTCGAGGACAGCCTCAGCAATGTAGGGAGACTCTCAGCAACTTAGTGAGACCCTATTGAAAAACAAAAAATAGGAGCTGGACATGGTAGTGCATGCCTATAATCCCTGCATTTGGGAGTCTGAGACAGGAGAATTGCAGGTTTGCAGCCAGCCTCAGCAACTTAGTGAGGCTCTTCACAACTTAGTGAGACCCTGTTTCAAAATAAGATTTAAAAAAAAAAAGGGAGAGCCGGGCGTGGTGGCGCACGCTTGTAATCCCAGCATTTGGGAGGCTGAGACCGGAGGAACCAGGTTCTCGGCCAGCCTCAGCTACCTAGTGAGGCACTCCGCAACTTAGTGAGACTCGGTTCCAAAATAAAGAATAAAAAATAGGGCTGGGGGTATAGCTCGGAGGTAGAATGCCCCTGAGTTCAATCCCCAGTACCGCAAAAAAAAAAAAAAAAAAAAAAAAAAGGGAGGTGCTAGGGATGTAGCTCAGAGGTAGAGTGCCCCTGGGTTCAATCCTCAGTACCCCCCCCCCCAAAAAAAAAAGCCAGATCAGGTACGCTGGCACACACATGTAATCCCAGTACTTGGGAGGCTGCAGGAAGATTGCAGGTTTGTGGCCAGCATCAGCATCTTTCTGAGGCCCTCTGGGACTTAGTGAGACCCTGTTTCACAATAAAAAATAAAATAGAAGATAGGCGTGGTGGCACACACTTGTAATCCTAGTACTTGGGAGGCTGAGACAGGAGAATCACAGGTTCTCGGCTACTTAGTGAGGTCCTCTGCAACTTAGTGAGACCCTGTTTCAAAATAAAGAATAAAAATTAGGGCTGGGGATGTAGCTCGGAGGTAGAATGCCCTTGGGTTCCACCTCCAGTACCTCAAAGTAAATAAATAAATAAGTAAATAGAGCTAGGGGTTTAGCTCAGAGGTAGAATGCCCCTGGGTTCTATTTCAGTACCACAAAAAAAAAAAAAAAAAAAAAGCCAGGTGTGGTGGCGTGTACTTGTAATCTCAGTATTTGGGAGGTTGAGTCAGGAGGATCACAGGTTTGCCGTCAGCCTCCACAACTTAGTGAGGCCCTCTCCAACTTAGTGAGACCCTATTTCTTTTCTTTTTTTTTT